>NW_020868842.1:50000-62500 GCF_003789085.1 Penaeus vannamei
TGCCACAGCGTGCGCCAGAGTCCTTTCAGGGCGGGTCTCCTGATGCGTGCCGCCCAGCCGTAGGCCCTGAAGGATGTGCGAAAAAAGGGGAAATATCCAGAAAAAACGACTGGAGAATCCGACTAGAGTACGTGAAAATTCCACTCGAACGCTGACAGCAACGTGAGCATGACATACGGTGACATAAACCTTCATCTTTCTACATAAATATTATCTCCAACATGACGTCACGCCACAAAAAAAAACGCACACACACACACACACACGCTATACAAAAGATGCAAGCCGTCGCCCGCATCGCCGTGACCGCCAGCTGGACGTCTGATATGACACCACGGGTCAATTTATTCATAAAACATAAATCAGCTGTCTACCCCGCTACTGCTCGCTTCGCTTCGAGTGGAAAGGCCAGCGCATCGCCATCGACAAAAGAAGGAATTGTTACGGAGTTAGTCATGCTTGAGAGTCACTTTCAATACAGATATTTGGCGCGATTACTAACATCTAAAAAATATTTAAGGTACACGTGAACGGTTTATAAAAACAATACGATAAATTACAGTCTAAAACGCACACGCACACACACACACAACTACCCAAAAGCACCCCCACCCCCACACCAAGTCACACACACACACACACACCGACACAACCTTGAGCGACGGAACCCGAAGGCTCACCAGACAAAGGAACAATAGAGCATAAAGATCCTTAGTGACAGGATCTACAAAAACGCTTGTAGTGCACCTTATAGGCCGTCTGAGGATGTCTCGCAGCATTACGAAGACGGAGGAGCCTTTGAGTCGCCTTTCTTGAAGACTCTCGGTTCCGAGACTTTGGGAGGAGTAAATAACGGCCGGTGATTGCGCTGGGGAAAAAACGAGGCTCCGTGTGACTATGCAAATCCCTTCTTAATAATGGGTATGAAAAATATAATAACAATTACCGGAAATTGGAGAGCAGGTTCTTACTGAATGGTCCAATCAAGGCTTCAAATAATGGGCAAAATCAAAATAACTGCATGCCATCGAAAAGTAAAAAATAAAAAAAATATTTACATATACATAAACGCAAGTCACGAATAATCAGAATAATAAGCAATTAAACAACTGAAAAAAATAAGAAAAGTCGTATTCAGGTGTACATTCACGGGTGTGTACAAGAAGTTCGCTATTGCCAAGTCTTTCAACGGCAATTGGCAGTGAAAGTGACAGGTCCGAAAAACGGTTTGACTGTGTGAATTATATCTTTATTATCACAATTTCGATCCAGCGAATTGCACCACAAAGCAAATCTTGCACAACAAAGTAAATAAAAAGAAAGAGGGAACAGCGAGCAAAAACTTTTCGTAAAGGCATAACATTTCTAAACATAATCCACAATAAAAAAAAAATAATCTCACTTTACTCGTGCCCGCCCCCCCAAAAAAAAAAAAAACTTGCGCTGCCTACCCGACGTTATTCCTACTACATTTTTTCTTCCATTTACTTTTGCTCTCTCTCTCTTTTTTTAAGTAAAACTGGTCTTGCGTATCAGCCGCATAAATTAATATAGGACAAAGAAACGTAAACATCCGCTCCAGTCTTCTTAAGGTGGGGGGTCGGGGGTCGCAGGGGGGGGGGAGGGTTCTCATCAGAACTTGCACAGGAGTATGTCTGAAGAAAGAAAGGGGAAGTAGGGCAGTGGGATGGGTGGGAGGGCAGTGGGATGGGGGAGTGGGGATTGTGGGAGTGGGATTGGGGTGGGATTGGGGATGGGGGGGGGGGTGGGATGGGGTGGGGATTCGGATGGGGTGGGAGTAGGGCAGTGGGATGGGGTGGAGTGGGGAGGATGAGTGGGGTCGTATGGGATGGATGGGATGGGTGGGCGGGGAGTGGAGGATGGGAGTAGGGGTGGGGTTGGGATGAGTGGGGGGATTATGGGGTGGGAGTGGGGGATGGGGTGCGAGTAGGGGGGCGGGGAGAGGGTGGTGGGTTTGGAGTAGGGTGAATGGGATAGGTGGGAGTGGGGGAGTGGATGCGATAGAAGTGCGGGGAAGTAGGATGGGGTTGAGAAATGGGAAGGGGGAGGGGGGTCGGGTAGAAGTGAAGTGAAAAATAGTAGGATTGGGAGAGGGGTTGGAGGCGGGTAGCAAAGGAAGTTCGGGAATAAGAAAGAAAGTACAGGAAAGGGAAAGAGAAAGAGCGACGAGGCGATTGACTGAATACCTTTAAAGAAACAAAACAAAAAAAAAAGAACCAATATATATGCCAACCGAAACTAAACCGTTTCAAAGAGTCGATCCCACTTCATATGTCTAGCACGTAAACGACACATCATCTCTAAACACTGGACGTACACACCAACACACACTTTCCCTGTTTTCCTACCTGCTCGGAAGGGAAGAACGTGTGTCGGGTGATGTAATGCAGTACGTGGTCGGGAAGGAGCGTTCACATACTGATCGTAAACGCCACAGACATTTCTAAATCGTATGAATTCACCTCAAACTAGTAATAATGTTTCCTGTGAAGCCTAGAGGCGGTGGCCAGCTTTGAGGGAAATATACGTGTTCATTTTGTATCGTATGAATATTAATGTTATTTATCCCTCGATAATAATCAAACACACACACACACACACACACACACACACACACACACACACACACACACACACACACACACACACACACACACACACATGCTTATGTATATGTATATATATATATATATATATGTATATATATGTATATATATGTATATATATATATATATATATATATATATATATATATATATATATATACGCAAACAAAAATAACACACACAAATTCTTTAAAGAAATTTCTTTCCCCCAAACCCCCCCAAGCCACACCCACAGAGACGCGAAAAAGCACAGAGTAGCCGACAGACGCTGGCTGCACTCCCGCCCAACCTACTTTCCCAGGCCAGTCGCGGAAGAAAGGGGAAGTGGCCTGCATCTCGCTCTGCGCCTTCTCGGATACGGGGCCACGCGATCGAGGCTTGGTGTTTATGTTCGTACGGCTGATGATGCACAGCTGATTCTTTTAAGACTCACGTGGTAAGGGTTGTTACACTGTGTATTAGGAGGAGGTCCCTGGAACACATTCAGAGAGCCTTGTCTACAATGATGAATTTCGTTTTACCAAAGGCAAGATCTACACCGGGATATTTATGGATGGTAATAGCACTACTATTGCCATTATCATTCAGGTAATAATAACGGCTACTGACGGTACTGATGATGATGATTGTGATGAATGTAATCATTTCAAAATAATGATTGTAGTGATTGTGATAATTATCATAATATGAGTACTTAATAATAACAATGATGATAATAAATACACTGGATGATGATGATGATGATGATGATGATGATGATGATGATGATGATGATGATGATGATGATGATGATGATGATTGATGATGATGATGACGACGATGACGACAATCATAATCACCTCGCCGTGACTACCGCAAACATAATGACCAAAACATAAATAAAATAGCCCATCTAGTGAGAGGGCCACAGCAAAGCTAACTCAGAGAGTACACCGTCTTCGCCGCAGGATCATCATCCTCTCGCCTTCCCATGAGATATGAACCGTCCAAGTACCTCTCTCTCTGGCCGTCAAGGGTGGCGTGTCACGGAACGTAAACAAGGCGAGATAAAGGAGAGATGCAGTGCCAGTACAAGAAGGGACAGTTCCGGGAGGCTGCCGACGTCAAGTGGGGGCACTGGAAGAAAAGGATGTGGAACTGACGGCCACCTCCTTACACCCTTCTCTCCACCCTTCTCTACGCCCTCCTTCCATCCTTCTCTCGAACCCTCCTTCCACCCTTCTCTGCACCCTCCTTCCATCCTTCTCTCCACCCTCCTTCCACCCTTCTCTACACCCTCCTTCCACCTCCTTCCACCCTCCTTTACACCCTCCTTCCACCCTTCTCTCCAACCTCCTCCTACCCTCCTTCCACCCTTCTCTCCACCCTCCCCCTCTCCGTCTCCAACCCTAAATACTGAACATACACAGATGAACGCTCTCCCTTCCCTACGACATCCCCAACATCATCGCCAGCACCACCATCCCCATTACCCTCACCATTTTCATCATCACCAACACCAACATCACCATTACTTCTAGAGTGAATCCGAAGGAGGAGGAAAAACTCGACGCAACAGGAAACATAAATCTCAAGACGTCCTGTGCGGTTGTAGAAGGAAAGGCCTGCTCCTTCGCTCCTCCGTTCCCTTGCCCGCATTGTCATAACCGAATGACCTCGACAACAGAATAAATAAGGAAATGAATGACTAAAATAAATGAACGACTTTAAAGGAGATTTAAAGATGACGAAATCGATGCAACGCTCAAGTTGGCACGATTTATTTTTTTGACACATTCATTATTCTTTTAATGTCGGTAATTTTCTCGTGATTAATTCTATCGCGTCATTGTGCGAAACTATTTTTTTCCAGTTAATCAAATAAAAAGTTTATAATTACCACATTACCACACACAACTTGGTCCGCAGGGTTTGCACAAGCCATAAAAATTAGTAAGTGTGGCGAGGAGAGGGGGCGGATGGGGAGGGGGGTACGGCAGGAAAACGAGGAGAGAGGGAGAGGTGTAGGAAGAGGAGGAGAGGAGAGGAGTAGGAAGTGGCGGGTCTCATCAGCTGTTCTGAATATCATACATCTGAATACATCATTGGTAGCATACATGAACAACAAAGAGAAAAAATATAGAATGAGATAGAAACAGAGAGACCAGAGACAGAGAGAGAGAGAGAGAGAGAGAAGAGAGAGAGAGAGAGAGAGAGAGAGAGAGAGAGGAGAGAGAGAGAGAGAGTAGAGAGGAGAGGAGAGAGAGGAGAGAGAGAGAGAGAGAGAGAGAGAGAGAGAGAGAGGAGAGAGAGAGAGAGAGAGAGAGAGAGAGAGAGAGAGAGAGAGGAGAGAGACAGAGAGAGACAGAGAGAGAGAGAGAGAGAGAGAGAGAGAGAGACAGACAGAGAGAGAGAGAGAGAAGAGAGAGAGAGAGAGAGAGAGAGAGAAGAGAGAGAGAGAGAGAGAGAGAGAGAGAGAGAGAGCCAGAAGAGAGAAGAGAGAGACAGAGAGAGAGAGAGAAGAGAGAGAGAGAGAGAGAGAGAGAGAGATGAGAGAGAGAGAGAGAGAGAGAGAGAGAGAGAGAGAGAGAGAGAGAGAGAGAGAGAGAGAGAGAGAGAGAGAGACAGAGAGAGACAGACAGACAGAGAGAGACAGACAGAGAGAGGACAGACAGACCAGAGAGAGAGAGAGAGAGAGAGAGAGAGAGAGAGAGAGAGAGAGAGAGAGAGAGAGAGAGAGAGGAGAGAGAGAGAGAGAGAGAGAGAGAGAGAAGTGAATCAGGGGAAAAGAGAAAGAAATCACATTACCAGCCTTTCCTCAGCCAGACGGACGGAGATCTTGGCTAGACCCCAGACTCCCCAGGTGCGCTTGTTCTCCACAATACCTGAAACAACAAACAGACTTCAGAATGTGTACGTGCCACTTCGAACAACAATGGCAGACATTTAACACATTTGCATACAAACCTTTAGAGATTAATTCCTGATATCTCTGGAGCTTGCTTAGTTTTTACATGTATCGAGTGAGAAACCTATATTTCTATTCAAATTTCTTAACGATATACATATCAAGAGCGTTTTCCTTTGTACAGTGTGAAATCAAAATTGGAAAGAAATCAGTGTGACGGACGTGACATTAAGGAAAGGGTGAGTGAGTGGAGAAAGCGAGGCTACACTCCGATCTATGGGTGTTTGAGGTGAGAATTAACATGCGCTTGTGATATACAGACCAAGAGGGCAGATTTTGTGATTACAGTAGGCGTGGCGCCCTTCGAGAGGGAGAGAGAGAGAGGGCGTGGCAGTCGTCAACTGTTTTAGACGCAATGTGGCCATGTGGACTTCGAACCGTTATGCTAAGGATGGTGTTCATACGAGGCCGTTCAACTAAGGACGTATTTTTACCAAGAATTATCAGGAGATAATTCATCGTTCTTGATATCCGATAAAAACAGACCTAACCAGAAAAAAATCGTTATTAGATTCCTCCAATTGGTCTTCCGTAATTCAATCTTAAGAGAAGCCGAAAGGAACAAGGAACGAGAGACGGCTTCCCCGCGCGTGGTCACGAGAGAGCTTGCGAGTGCGCGGCAACGGGACCTCGCGGGTGAGTTCACGGTGCAGAAATGATGATCCGAAAGGAATTAAGGTGGGCGTAGAATGCGTCACGGTAGCAAGACGGTAGAGTAAGGTTTCCCTCGGGGTTCGAGGACGTGTGACGAAGATCCCCGTCGAACAGTAGTCAAAGAGGAATGAACGGAAACTGGCGTCCATATTGAAGAGGTTGAATCGAAAATAAAGATTTCTTCAGAAATGTAAAGATAATATGTAACCAAACATCCGTGGGAAACAAGTAAAATACTGACACGAAAGGTGACTCGGAGAATAATTATAAATATATGTGAAAATTTTGAGATACAACCGGGAAACAATGGTTAAAAAAAGTCAAAAGCTAATACGAGCAACGAATCCAAAATAAAACAAAACTTACGAAAGAACGAAAAAGTTCAAGCAAATAAATGAGGAAAGGAAGGTGGGGAAACAATAGGATCCAACATCGTACATCAGAATGCCACAAGCAGGCGTTTCGGCCGAAGACACTGCCAAGGGCGGGCATGAGACGCCAATACGGGCACAAGGAAGCGTGAGAAGGAGCGACCATGGCCTGTTTCGGGTGTGAGAAAGGTCAGATGCCAAACCTTTTACATATCGCTCAAATCTTTTTCACCCTTCCTCCGAGCTTTGAAATTAACATATTATCCACGCCAAACAAAACGCAGCCTTTTCCCCGAAGTAAAACGGTTACAAGCAAACTTTATTTTCTGTCTGAAATAGGACGAAGCAATACGTTAAAGGGAAAGGTGCACAACAACCAGCGATATGATAAAGCATGAGTCGTGAGAATAATCCTGCATTTCCTTCCTTCAGACACATCAATGTTTGCCTGCATTTCCGCCGTGACGTAAAATAAAGCATTCTCATTCTCCAAAGTTTTATTGCTATAATCCTTTATTTTATTTCTTAAAAAAATGCCATATATATATTTCTAACACGTCAAAATTTTACCCGGAACTGGGATTCGATCAACATATCAACGTTTTTGTAATATGCAAATAGGCTATCCAATCATATAATCATAATCATCTTCGGGGCCTGTCCTTCGTCCATCCTTAAACGACATTTGGTTCCTATCTCACTCAAAAGAAAGAAAGAAGGGAAAGACAGAAAAAAACGACCTTTTCTAGGCAGAGTCGTACTTTTACATACACCATTACTTCCGAATAAAATGCTGAATCACAAGTTAACAGATAAATATAATTTTCAAATATCACACCACCACTTCTTCGATCAGTCAAGCTTTCACTGTGACTTCCTAATTTTGGGTGTGGCGATAGTATATTCCGGGATACAAACAATGCTATAAATATACTGAGTGGTACGCGCGCCTTAGACGCTATCATTGCTGCTACCATTGCTTTCAGTCTTGTATATTTATCATTATTTTTAATTTGCTACCCTAATTATTCTTCCTCCTCTTCATATTCGCATTTCCTGTATTCCCTATTTCCTTATTTCATCCTATCCTTTCCATTTCCCATTCTTCCGCAACCATTAAAGCACAGAAATAAGTGTTACAACAATAACATAGACATCAAGGTAATTATCACGATCAAAGCACAGACCAGATGAATGAATCGATCGATGAATCAATCCACCAATTACTGAATTAATGAACGCACAAGATGATGGTCAGCTTGACCGCCTGGACAGACAGCGGAATGAATGGCCGGGCGGGCGTTCGGACACCCACGTCGAAAACAAATCATTATTCAGTCCCGAAGATGAAATTCCAGCAGGATTTCCATTCTGTTGTCTCACTTTACAAACTAATTTCGTGTAGGTGTTTGGTATTATCCCCTGCCATCTCAATCAATACAGTACCGTGTTTTTTTGCCATTCAACTTTATTCGAAAGCTTATAATTCCAGTAGGATTTCCATTGTGTTTTCACTTAACAAACAAACAAATTTCTTGCAGGAGTGTGTGGTATTTGCTCCCGTCATCTCAATCAGCACAGTACCTTGTTTTTTTGCCATTCAACTTTATTCGAAAGTTAGTAATAACGGCCCTCCCTCCTATCTTCCGACGGGTGTGGGTAACACGGCATAGAAACCCCGGACAGTCAGAGATCAGCGGGCCTGCCCAGGTCACTTATTGGCAAGAGGGAAATTATGGCTCCGCATAATTTATGTCGTGCGCGAGATCGTGTCCAGATGGCGGGTGGAAAGGGAAGGGAGGAGAGGGGATAAGTAGGAAGGAAAAGTGATTGAATGAGAGAGAGGGAGAGAGAAAGAGGGAAGAGAGGGAGGAGACGGAGAGAAGGGGAGAGAGGAGAGAGGGCAAGAAAGAGAGAGAGAGAGAGAGAGAGAGAGAGGAGAGAGAGAGAGAGAGAGAGAGAGAGAGAGAGAGAGAGAGAGAGAGAGAGAGAGAGAGAGAGAGAGAGAGAGAAGAGAGAGAGAGGAGAGGAGAGAGAGGAGAGGGAGAGAGAGAGAGAGAGGGAGGGAGGGGAGGAGAGAGAGTGAAGGGAGGAGAGAGAGAAGAGAGGAGAGAGAGGAGGAGAAGAGAGGAGAGAGAGAGAGAGGAGAGAGAGAGAGAGAGAGAGAGAGAGAGAGCGAGAGAGAGAGAGAGAGAGGAGAGAGAGAGAGAGAGAGAGAGAGAGAAGAGAGAGAGAGAGAGAGAGAGAGATAGGAGAGAGAGAAGAGAGAGAGAGAGAGAGAGAGAGAGAGAGAGAGAGAAGAGAGAGAAGAGAGAGAGAGAGAGAGAGAGAGAGAGAGAGAGAGAAGAGAGAGTGAGAGAGAGAGAGAGAGAGGAGAGAGAAGAGAGAGAGGAGAGAGAGAGGGAGAGAGAGAGAGAGAGAGAGAGAGAGAGAGAGAGAGAGAGAGAGAGGAGAGAGAGAGAGAGAGAGAGAGAGAGAGAGAGAGAGAGAGAGAGAGAGAGAGAGAGAGAGAGAGAGAGAGAGAGAGAGAGAGAGAGAGAGAGAGAGAGAGAGAGAGAGAGAGAGAGAGAGAGAGAGAGAGAGAGAGAGAGAGAGAGAGAGAGAGAGAGAGAGAGAGAGAGAGAGAAGGAGAGGAGAGAGAGAGAGAGAGAGAGAGAGAGAGAGAGAGAGGAGAGAGAGAGAGAGGAGAGAGAGAGAAGAGAGAGAGAGAGAGAGAGAGAGAGAGAGGAGAGAGAGGGGAGAGAGAGAGAGAGAGAGAGAGAGAGAGAGAGAGAGAGAGAGAGAGAGAGAGAGAGAGAGAGAGAGAGAGAGAGAGAGAGAGAGAGAGAGAGAGAGAGAGAGAGAGAGAGAGAGAGAGAGAGAGAAGAGAGAGAGAGAGAGGAGAGAGAGAGAGAGACGAGAAGAGAGAGAGAGAGAGAGAGAGAGAGAGAGAGAGAGAGAGAGAGACGAGAGAGAGAGAGACGGAGGAGAGAAAATGGAGAGGGGGGAGGAGGGAGGGAGGGAGGAGGGAGGAGACAGACAGACAGAGGGACAGTCAGAAAGAAACAAGGAGAGACAAACAGACAGAAAAATAAACAAACCGAAAGAGCAAGCAGAATGAAAGAAACACGAAAGAAAAAAAATCACCCGCCTGCCTCCCTTTCCTTCAATGAAGCTGTCACTGTTCAGGACAAAATAGGAAGAGAAAACGTTGCTCTCCCGGTCGCCCGTGATCCGTGGCCTTTGCGCCAGAAGGTCATCAGTCAACCTGCCTTTCCTCCGCTCCCTTATCCTTCCTCACAGCTTTACCTCACCCTTCTCTTCCTTTTCCGCTTTCTCTCTCTTCTCTATTCACCCCCTTTGCTTTCATTTTCAGGTCTCTCCTTTCACACCCTCTGTCTTTTTTCCCTATATTTTCCCGTCTCTTTTTGGCACCCTCTTGTTTTCTTGAACTCATTTCTCCTCGCGTCCTCTTGCTTTCATCTTTACTCACCTCTTTCTCATCTCCTCCTCCTCCTTCTCTTCCTCCTCTCTCATCTCCTACTCACATTTCCCAACATCCTGGATTTCACCACGTCCTCCTCCTCTCCTCCTCCCTCTGCCTCTTTCTCCAAATCTCTCATAATCCTCAAGTTATCCCTCTCGTGATCGTCACTTTTAAACCACTTTCCAACTCCTTATACCCTCTTTGCCCCCCCCCCCCCTCCCCCCTCATATTTCCACTCGCCCTCATTCCACCCACGTCGCGAGCCCAGTGTTTGTTTCCTTCTTTAAAATCTCGCACCTTTCTTTATGGCGTCTTTTTTCGCTCGTGTTTGCTTTGGTGCGAAGGGGTGCGAATGTGTGTGCGAGGAGTATGTGAGTGAATGAGAGAGAATGAGTGAGTGACGTAGTGAGTGAGAGTAAATGAGCGAGTGAGTGAGTGAGGGGCATAGTTAGTGAGTTAGTGAGTGAGTGAGTGAGGGGCATAGTTAGTGAGTGAGTGAGTGAGTGAGTGAGTGAGTGAGTGAGTGAGTGAGTGAGTAAGTGAGTGAGCGAGCTAATGCGTGAGAGAATGGGAATGAGCGAGTAAGTGTGCGTGAGTGAATGAGAGTTAGTGCGTAAATGAGAATGAGTGTGAGCTTGAGTTTGTATATTAGTTCGAGCGAGCGTACTTGTGCGTGCGTGCTTACATGTGTTTGTTTGTGTGTGTATTTCCGTGTGCGTGCGTGCGTGCGTGCGTGTGTGTGTATGTGTGTGAAAGAGAGAGAGGGGGAGTGTGTGAGAATACCATTTCACATCTGTTACATTGAAAAGAGAAATAAACGTTTCACTCTCCTGGTATATATGACCGAATAAAATCTTCCGAACGCATAACTAATCGAACGTCACGTGACACATCGCGCGCGTCATCGAAGCCCAGTGGCCGCGTGACCAACGTGTTACCAAGCAGCCCCATGGTAACACGCTGACGAGGGCCACAACACAACGCGTTACCAAGCAGCCTTATCGTGGCCATCAGACAATGAGCGAAATTTCCGCTACTAACGCCCGTGCGCATGAGACGAGACGGGGGAAAAAAGGCGACAAGTCTTCAGCCCCCCACTTAGCAGGTGCCTTGTCCTCCATTGTTCTAAAATCCTATGCGTCTTCTTGCCCGGGCGTTCAAGGACAGGCCGGGGCCGCGCGTGTTGTTTATGCGGGGTGGGATGCATTCGTCACAAAGCCCGAGGTCGCAAAATATATTGTACTCAAAAGGCTTTACTTATAGGGCTTCTAATACACAATACCCAGAGGAAAATCTCGGGTTACACGTTTGTCCACCGCGCAGAAAAATGCTCTCGGGATATGATGACGTCACGCAGTGCAACACAAGCCGAGGAAAGTGACCCGGCGGAGTACGGGAAAGGAGCGGAACACGTAACGCGAGTCACGCCGGGAAGCAAGGCACTCCGCAGCTGATCATCGCACGGTTTGAGCAGACCTACCAGCTCCAGGTATCGTCTACGCCAGGCTTTGTTGCGCGTGACCACACACGGACGGAAAATCTTACATAAAAAATTGTATATATATGTACTATATATTACATATACATATACATGTACACACACACAAACAAAAACACACATATATACTTATATACATAAATATAAACACACACACACATATGCATATATATATATATATATATATATATATATATATATATATATATATTATTACACACACACACACACACACACACACACACACACACACACACACACACACACACACACACACACACATATATATATATAATATATAATATATATATATATATATATATAATTTTTTTTATCCTGCAGGCTCGGTTAAGCCTCGAACTCCCATCCCTACCTTCCTGACCCTCAATCTATTTTCCTGCATCCTTATATCCTCGGTCCCTCTCTTCTCCTCTATCCCTTCCCTTCTTCCGACCTTTGCTCTGACACACATCCGAGCCGACGGCCCTCGGCGAACGACGGCCGACCGCGCTTCCCCAAGACGCTCGTGCCTGGTCGCTCGCCGGATCCGCGGAGGGACCTCACCCGCCGCGGCGTCTCGTACCCGTCTGTATTAGTACTCTTCTACTTGCGTTAATTAGCCCCGACCACCTGTGGAGACGGTAATTACGACTCGACAGGACAAGGAACAGGTGCTCTGAGGAGGGAAGGAAGGGTGGGTGGGTGGGGGGGGGGGGGAGATGTCCCCGATACTGACTCCTTTCATTCAAATACTTCCTGGAATGTCGAAGGCAGTTTCGGTTATATTACTATTACAAATAACCGCACGTGAGGGAATCGTGTGCGTATTACAACACATTTCAGGAAAATGAAGAAGTGTGTTAGTTTAAATAAATAAATTGTTCTTCATTCCGTTCGCGCAGCAACCTGGCCAGCCCCGCCCACGTCGCCACAACCA
>NW_020868842.1:72500-82500 GCF_003789085.1 Penaeus vannamei
TCTCTCTTTCTCCGTCTCCTTGTACGCTAACGTAGACGTGTCACACACACACACAGTGTCTATCTTTGTCTGCCTTTATCTCTATCTCCTCTCCATCCTTCTCTACTCTACTATATCTTCCTCCTTATTTCTCCTCTTCCCTTTCTAAACTTCCATCTAATATCCCCTCTCACTCTCTCACTTTCCACCCCTTCTATTTTCCCCCAATCTCTCTCTCTCTCTCTCTTACATCCATATATCTCCCAATTTACTCACTGCATCATTTCCTTCCCTTGTCGCTCTGCCTTCCATCCTTGTATGTATGTTTCCGCATCCCAAAAATTCCGCCTTATCATCGCTCTCTTCTTCCTCATTCCACCCGTTATTTTCTCATTGTTTCTTATCTTTTGCACTTGCTTCATTTTCGTCATGCCATCTTCACTTTTCTTTTAATTACTCTACTTTTTCATTCTTCTTGACAGTATTTCCGTTTCTTTAAGGAGAGTGTGCTCATTTTTGTAGATTCTTTTAAACATATCATTATTTTTTATCTATAGTTCCCAATCTCCTTGCTTGTTCTGATTACCTCATTTAACCATTCTTACAAAAAAATTATTCTAATTGATTTTTTTACAGTTCTTAGCTATCTCCTATTCCTATATATCTTTTTTATCTTTCACTATCTAATTCATACTACTTTCACTCTTGCTCTGTACCTCTACACCATCTTCCTCTCTTTCTCTCTCTCTTCCTCTCTAAACGTTCCTTCTCGCATCCCCTACATTTCCTCTTCCTTATTACTTTTTCCAAACTTCCCTTTTCCTTCCATCGTCATCGTCACTTTCTCTTCCTTATTCTCCCACCCTTGTTCTGTGCCTCCCTTTCCGCCCCTTCTCCCCTCGCCGCCCACCCTCAGTCATCCCACGCCTTCCTGAAGACCTCCGCCCATGTGAAGTCGTCGGTGGGTTGCATCTCCCCCCCCCCTCTCCCCCACCTCACCCTTTTTCATCTCTAACTAAGCTATTCATTCACAGCTTCTTTTTTTAATCTCTCGTAACTTATTCCTCATAACTTCTTGCCTTTTCTGCCCTTCCTTCACTCCAGCATCCTTTATCTTTTATCTTGTGTAACTCTCTCCCTTCTTTCTTTCTTTCTTTCCAACATTGTTCCACACTTCATACCTCTCCCTACTTCTTTCTCCAGCCCACTCCCTTCCTCCCTCTTCGAACCTTTTCTTCCAACCATACATCTCTCTTCCATTCCCCCCACCTTCTTCCTTCAAACATTTCCCTCCTCCCATTCACCTTCTTCCCTTCTTCAACTGTCTTCCCTCTTCGACCTCCTCCCTTCCCACTCACCCCACTGTCCACCCTTCTTTAGTATCCCCGGAAACCCTCCCTCAACCACATACTCCATCAAGGGTCCTTATGACTCACAATATAACTGAAGAGATTCAAAAAAAGTGAAAAGGAAGGACACACGCGCCGCCGACACTTTTTTTTATTTAAGTCAAGAAGGATGACAAATAATCAAGATCCCGACGCCCCGCCCTGAGGGACCCGCCCGCGGCATAGGACCAAAAAGGAAGGTTCGCGAAGATTGACCAGATATGGGAGTTCTTTCCTTCTTTTTCTATTCCTCTTCACGTTCTATTCGTTTCTTCTGTCATCATAATTGTCAATATACTTATCGTCTAACATTTCGGTCTCCCCATCTTCGTATTTAGTTTCCTGCACTGACATTCGTTTCCTTCGTTAGTTATTCCTCGTCTCACATCCTTCGTTTCCTTTTCCTCTCCTTTTCAACGGCACACGCCAACTCCTCCTTTGTTCTCTATTAATCCTTGTTTACGTTCTACTCTCGCTTACCCTCGCCTGCCTTACTTCATTAAGTCGAAGGGCTCTGTTATTTGACTTTTTTCGGGGCACTATTTAACGCATCGCTGCATGGGGCTATGGCTCCCGCACAAAGGCCCTTTGTACCCCGCGCTTGAAGGGAAAAAACATCCTTCCTAGGTGCAGCAGGCACGAACCTGAGATGGCCTGGCGTATGTCAACCTCGTCTGGCGTATGCTTTTGGATCATGGTTGAAGGCCCACGTGGAGCCGGGGGCCCTTGTACCTTTTGTTTATATGCATTCTGTGTTTATCTTATCAGTTTTTTTTCTTTCTCCGTCCTCTCTCTCTCTCTCTCTCTCTCTCTCTCTCTCTCTCTCTCTCTCTCTCTCTCTCTCTCTCTCTCTCTCTCTCTCTCTATACATACATACATACATACATACATACACACACACACACATATGTGTGTGTGTGTGTGTGTATATATATCTATATATATATATATATATATACATTGTGTTTGTGTGTGTTTGTGCGTATGCGTATGCGTATGCACGTGCGTGTGTGTGTACGGTTCGTATGTTTATGTGTGGGTATGTGAGTTATATCACGCGTGCGCTCGTCTGTTTACTTATGCATACGCAGTATAACAATCTGTTCACACAGGAGGGGCGTGGCGGGACCAAGAGTCGAGACAAACGAGTGAGTCACATTGGGCGACTCCCATCACTCGGGAACAGCCACTCCCCCTTCCAGGTAAGGACAGGGACTGATTGAAACGACTAAAAGGAATTGCTATATAAGGTGACCGTGAACATTTGTACCCAAACGCCCGTTTTCACTATCGGCTGGGAACTGTAACCTCCATATTCTGAGGTTAAGGCCCTGTGCAATGCCTTCCTCGACACGGCCAACCAACACATCCACTCCGAAGTACTACACTGTTTTGCAAGAGAGTACCTCTCACCTGGCCTTTGCATCCGTCGTGGAGGCCTCAGCCAAGACGTTTACACCGTCGAAATCATGCTTGTAGGACTTCTTCCACTCTAAACCGTCGGTCCAACACCCGTCCACTTAACGTGATAAACCCTAACGCCGCGTGATCATGTGGCACGTTCTTATGGGCGGGCACCCGAGACTCTGTGGTTTCCCCGCCCTAACCCCTCACCCCAGGCCAGGGCGTCCTATGGGTCACTTTCCCTCTCAGAGTCGCCCCCTGTCGCCCACAAGGGTGCATCGGGTGACACGATAATCCATCAACTTGTGTTATGCCTGTCCCGGGTCGCCTTTGAACGTAGAGCCAATAACCGTAGCCTAACAGAACCGATCAAATTCAGTGATCCCGCCAACAGATGATGGGCAGAACCAAGAACCTCGCTTCTACAACGCTGGGGTCACAAATTTACCGTCACTAAAGAAAATGATAATCATCTATGGGGACAGGTTCCCTTTCTGTGATGACCCTGCGGTCAATACAGGTGTTCGGGTTGGGGGCATGTGGGTAGTGGATGGGGACTTCATTTCCCTTTTCAACAGGGCATCATGTCTGGCTTTTGTAATAATATTTTTCAGCCTTTAGGTCGTATTGTACATGGGGGAATAAAATGGAAATTATATTTATTGACATGACCGTAAAGAATCGGTGCCAAATAATGCTTTATCTCATATTTTTCTTATTTTGCTCCTCGTATCCCTGCTTCGTCTTCCTCCTTGCTATTTTTCGTTTCTAACGATCATATTATATTTAGCAAGCCTTGCTGATTCTTTTTTCAGTTCTATTTCTTTTTCTTCATCTTTCTTTCAAAGTTGACCAACGCATAAGCCAGCACCAAGCTACAGGACCGCGTGCTGACAGAACTGGCAAATACACACGCGAGTCCTATCTCTTAAGTGTTTTTTAGCGTCCAACACCAATAAAAAATATATTAAGATAAATACCCCTCTTTGCACAAGTGGGTGCAACATAATTTTACACGCGTCCATCTGCTGAAGCGCTGGTGTTGCTGTGTGAAATATGAAGGTCAGTGCTGGAGGGAACTCCTTTTGAAGGCCCGCTTAGTGGCCCGTGAAAAGGTGTAGACTGCCGCCGTTCTTGGAAATTTAACACCTACTGAAAGAGACCTCCGGAGGCCCTAGGATTTTTCTTAATTAACTAGTCTGCCGTGTCAGACCAATTTGATTATGATCTTAATATATAAAGCTGGCGTTGTCATCATTTCTAGAGCGTGAAAATACCATGACCAAGCACAAGGAACGTAACCAAGTACACTAATAATAAAGTAACGGAATGATCTTGTAACTGTTCCCGCGTGTAACAAGTTTATGGCGTTTCCATATGTTTTCTAGCTGATCCTCGTGCTCTTAAAAAGAGAAGAGTGGAATTTAGCTTAGGAGACATTTTGCTTGCGCTTGCGTGCGAATGGCGAAGCGGTGAAATTGTTAACGTCTCGATAAAAAAGAAACTTTTATCATGATTGTCTAAGCAGAGTTGATGGTTCTATTTACATTACTGACCAACACCCACGCCACGAGACAAGGCCACGCTGCAGCGGCACTGATGGTGAGTGAAGGCATACCCCCCTCCCCCCTACCCACCGCCACCCTTGCCTCCGTCTCCTGACTGCTGCAGATCCTCCTCTTCTTGCCTAATGGCATACACACACGCCCTCGTCTGTCTGTTCTCCTTTAGCTGATAAAATAATTGTCTTTTTGTCCGTCTTTTTTGTAAGGGCTTTCTTTTGTAGAAACACATGTATGTCTAAGAATTTTGAGAGTCGCGCCTGTGTGTGTGTGTGTGTGTGTGTGTGTGTGTGTGTGTGTGTGTGTGTGTGTGTGTGTGTGTGTGTGTGTGTGTGTGTGGTGTGTGCGTGCGTGCGTGCGTGCGTGCGTGCGTGCGTGCGTGCGTGCGTGCGTGCGTGCGTGCGTGCGTGTGCGTGTGGTGTGTGTGTGTGTGTGTGTGTGTGTGTGCGTGTGCGTGTGCGTGTGAGCGTGTGTGCGTGTGAGCGTGTGTGTGTGTGTGTGAGCATGTGTGTGTGTGTGCGCGTGCGGGAGCGTGTCTACTAGCACTCTTGACCCTTCCCCTCACCCTTTCGCCCACCCTGACCCTCCACACGCATCCCACCCTCGCCGACGTCCCTCAGCCTACACGACAGGCCTACGGCCACGCCATTTCCCCTTCCGGCCTCCCTTCTCTTCCCCTCCCGTCCCGCTATATTTTTCCCACACTCTTCCCCTCGCTCGCCCTCGCCCCCGGCTCTGGCATACCGCGAGTGAAGGGCCGAGAAGTGTGATGAAGGTAAAGCCATTTCCTTAGCCATGCGTGGTATGGCGGAGGTTCTGCTCCTACATCAGGCTAACGTCATCTCCACGTCGAAAGGGGGGTTACAACATTAGCAACCCTTGCATGCTCGTATCGTACGGCGGAGTCTCTCATTCTTTAACATGACCAGACCTTCCCCCCCCCCCTCCCGTTTTATTGATCATATTTTATATTTTGAAAAACAAGTCCGGCACATATCTTATAACATTTTCTGATACTACTGGATATGTCAGTAGTCTTTTCTCGAATGAAACATGACATTATTTTATTTTCAGAGTTTCCACCGTATCGTTATTCTCCGTTACTAATCCAAAGTTAAGAATCTCTTTTCTCTTAGAGGTGTCGGAACATGTGTCAGTGACGGTGAACTGTTTACATAAAGGGTTAACGACCCTTGTAAATAATGAACCAAGGCACCTGACGCTGTTGTGGCACCGCGTAACCCCAGCGAGGGCTGAGGCACCCCTAACGCGCCGTGCCATTAGCGACCCTTCCTCTGTCACTCTAAAACCCGGAAGCTTTACGACGGATCTTCCGTGACACTCACCACTAAACAGTCCTCCTACCCCATTCACTCACAGCCTCCTTCCCTTCAACTCCCTCTTTCCTCCCTTTCCTTTAACACTCGCTCTCCTCTTCCCTTTACTGCCCTCCTTTTCAGTGCTGTTATTTTTTATCCCTTCTCTTTCTTCCCAAAGCAGTCCTTTCTCCTCTACCCTCCCTCCCCTTCCTCTCTAACCCACTCACAACGAAGCTGATTACGTTCGACCTCACAAAGGAAAGTCCGAGGGCGAGTCATCGTCGCTTATGGCGCCCACCTCCCCCCGACACTCTCCAAGTAAAGGCGACCGACGTTGTATCCCTCGCCCTTTGAAAGCTCCCTTTGAGCACCCAAGAAAGAACGACTTATGGCATTTACATGGAAACTCATGGATTATAGCGCGGCCCAAACATCCCTGGCGACGTCCCACCGCGCACCCTTGCCATAAAAAGCTTGCAAGACCCGTCAAAAGCGAGACGCCTCATCAGTTCCTTGTCAAAAACTACGATCTCCACATTGCCTACAAGTCACGCATCCACGAACTTGGCATGGAAAGTTCGTGGACTCGTGGCTGCAGCACATGCAGCATCCCTACGCACATGTCGTCTGATCCCGTGTTAGTGCTATTCCTGTCGACAAGACAAATTTCGAAGCTAAAATTGATGGCCAAAGAACGTGTCTCATAAATCAAACAGATCTGGTAGGTCAACAAACAAAACTTTCTGGTGGCCATACCTTTCACTCGCGCATGTAGGTGAAGATGCAGATACACTGAGAATGAACACTTCACGAACTGTTCGTAAAATATACTGCAAACTCTCGTTTTTTTTAATGATGAGTATTCCTGACATAGCTCTAAAACAAAACAATTAAATACAATTTAGGATATCTAACGCTTCCCTAACGTTAACAAATATTTTGAAAAGGTGACCTTTCATCCTGAAAAATGTCCACATAATTCAATATCGTCCAGGTCCCTGTCCTGAATGAAGGCGCCCTTCTGTTGAGATCCCTTGTGAAAAGGCTGGTTTCGCTATATCAGCGCCTTGCCACCCGTCTTCTTAGAATCTCATCTCTTCAATTATGGCATCTTGTTATGAAGAACTCAATCATAAATTTAAATTACACATGAAATTCCTGTCTGATGAACGTCTTGCTGAGGTAAGCCTGACTCATTCCCTCCTTCATCAGCGTCGTCAACACACACCTGGTGTACTGGCGTCGTAAACTGGATGTGACGCAAACATATGCTCTAACGTTCTCGTTTATCAAAAATAGTAATAATAAAAAGAATAACAACTATAGTAATAATAATAATGATAATGATAATAATAATAAGAAGAAGAACAATAGTAGTATATACATACATACATATATATATATATATATATATATATATATATATATATATATATATATATATATATATATATATATATAATATATATATATATATATATATATATATATATATATATATATATATATATATATATAACATATATATACACACACACACACACACACACACGTGTGTATGTGAATATACATACTTGTTCAAATTCACGTAATTCTTCCCCAATCGCGAATCTTGCCGCCATGCAATTTCAAGCCTCAAAATACCAGCACCAGATCCATCAGAAGTACGTGGGCATCTCCAAACCATTCGCCATGTCACGGAACCCTCAGTCGCCCTCTCACCGTGTCAGCGGGAACGAATGTAAAAATACCGCCCCAGGAGACAGGCTCTCCTGCCCGCCGGAACCTTAGGAAAACAACGACCCCCAAAATTGACAGCGGCAAGCAATTAATCTCGCTCGGAATCTGCTGAAGTTAAGCCTACGATGCCCTAACTTCCGAGACTCCCTGGTGACGTCGCACTGAGGGTGAAGGAAATGTTGTCGTGTGGCAGATATTCTTGTGCTAAGACGCGTAGACATGCAACCAGCTCTCGTGGGAACAGAGCCAGGTCGAAAAAATACGTAAAAAATGCTGTGGATAGACATTTACATCTCCATTTTATGTGTGAAGTGCGTCCTTAAATGAAGTATGATTTCTGAAGCTCCCTTAAGACATCGTCCCATTATGGATCAAAATTTACTCGAAGGTTATTCAAAAGCTTCCAAAGAATCACATATAAGACTGAATGGAAAAGGTTCAAAAGCTGTGGCAGTAATGACTTCCACAAGAAATACTGCAGCACAGTAATTTCTAAGCCAGGCCTTGAGGACGAAGAATCCTTTGTGCAAAATCCTGGGCATGAGTCCTCCTGTGGCCTGGATCTCGCCAAAACAAAATCGAAGAGTTGTGAGGCATTTAGAGGAGAACCTGTATATGCACATGTATGCAAAGTGTGTGTCAGCGCGCGTGCGCATGAATGCGTTGACTAATTTATTCACATCAAATTAGATAAATTATCAAAACAAAACTTTACACTCCCGTAGGCACATTTGTGAGTTCAGCTCAAATTAGATCGCAAGTATCGAAGCCACTTTTTATTAACAGCTACTTGCGTTTCCAACAATAATGTTTCATTTGCAGCTGACTGCATTAAAAACTCCCTTCCACCCTGCAACATGCTGACCGCAGAGACCAAGTACTGACCAATTGTTACAGCCCGAATGGCTAACAAACGCTGGGTATACCACACTCGTTTAATACGGTTCCATCAACAACATAATGTAGGCGATTAGTTCAGAAAAAAATGGCGCTTAATCATTAGTCTCTTTTTTGTATTTGGTTCACCTGCTTCCTGCAACTCCCTCGCCTCGCCGCCGCCCCCTTCAGACCCCTCAACATCTGCTCCCTCGCGGGCAGATGATCTACAAGCTCCATTGTCACGCTCCTCTTATGGCAAAGGCTCCAGCCGCTCTGTTTACCAACACTTACACGTGATTCCAGCACGAGCTGAGTTGGAAAGATGTAGTTTGAATAAGTTATATGTATGTCGCATTTATTACAGATCACAGAATCAAACAACGACGTCGCTTAATATAATTTTCCTGATCAGTGAAGTAAACCATGCCGGCTCTAAATATTCTCTCTGTCTCTCTGTCTCTCTCTCTCTACCACACACACACACACAGATAGATAGAGATACATAGGTCGACTGGTAGATTTATAGATCGATACACAAATCATAAATGACTGCAACTAGAACAAATAATAAAGCCCAAAATGCTGGCGTCCAGACAGGCACGCGAAAGGTTAAGCTCCTTGGCGACGCCCGTCTGACTCTCCTCTCGACCCTCGTTCGCACCTCGTCACCGCCGACACCAACAGGAAGGACCTTTTTTCTCTCATAAGTTGTTTTCCTTCCTAGTCCCCTACGACACGCCAGACACATACGCGGCCATTCACGCGGGCCGCGTACAAATATTTGTAAAATCGAGTGAAATCAGCTGCAGACAAGTCTCCGTGCCGGGGAATGTTTTCGTATCACGGTCACGGCGGACAGCCTATGAGCTTCTCTCCTGATGACGGCGACAGATGTGGAAAGCCTAAAAAAACTTGAAGTGGACTCAAATCTGTGTGAAACAGAAGATCATACCCAGCTGTTTTTTCTTTGTCATTTTTATTTTCGCTTTTATGTCATAGTAATAGTTATAGAAGTAATAGTTCTTACTGCCCTGTCTGACGAGGCTTTCGTATTGCAATCACGTTTTGTTTTTTTTTTTTTTTTTACGTTTCCACATTATCTTGAGTGGTTAACGAAGCAAATTTGGTAAAAGATGAGAAAGTGAATATCTAAAACGAATATACAGAAAATGAAAGAACTGGAAGAGGCGCGTTGCAGCTGAAGTGGCTGTGGCGATTGTTGCAACGACGGCGGCAGAGGAAAGAAGGGGTTGATCGCGTGACGGCAGGGCAGCGGAGGAGGCAAGGGGAGGGTTGGCATGGGAGAAGGGGAGGGGGTGGAAAGGGAGAAGGGGGGAGTGGGGGTGGAAGAGGAGAAGAGGGGGAGGGGGAGGAGGGGGACGCCAGGACCTTCATCACTGCCAACCCACCATGGAAGGGAGCCCCACGGGGAGCTGCTTCACCTGGCTGCAACGCTACGCACATGCTTTGATTATCATGCGCTCAACCACTCATTCAACATTCTATTCCAGATGTTTCAAACGACTATTCCCATTCTACTCAAGACAACAAACGTTGCATATGAACAATATCTATCTGTCAAAAAACATGGAAAGAAACAATGTCCGTTATCCTTTAGACAATAAACCTCGCCTGCTTCGACAATTGCGGTCTCTTTATCAAGAAAATCATCAGAACACATACAGGTCCTTGCTCAGGCCCTCATCAGAGCAACAAGGGAGGGGCTAGG
>NW_020868842.1:85000-97500 GCF_003789085.1 Penaeus vannamei
GAGAGAGGAGAGGAGAGAGGGGCAAATGGAAGAAGCGTAAGAAGGCGGCCATCTATCGGATAGCTTAGGTCAAAATGTTGCATATTTAAGAATAACGACGCGAACGTGGGCCTGGAAGAGGGACGTGAAATAGAAGCCGAGTTAGTAAATCTGAGTCCCAAGTGAGTGAGAGCCACATTTATTATTTAAGATGTATAAGGCCGATTGTGGCCTTGCGAACGCAAGTGAGAGTGTTAGGTTAACGTAATAGGGATGTTCACGCATCAGCAAAGGATGGGGTAAATTTGTTTGGTTGAATATACGACAGGCAACGTGGTAAAGATTTAACGTTGGAATAAGGTGATATGGAAGTGAGAACGGAAAAGATAGAAAACACACACACACACACACCACACACACACACACACACACACACACACCACAGACCAACGACGGACAAGACACCACGCCAGGACCACACACACACAACACAGCACACACACACACACATACGTGTTACACACACGCATTATAACTCACACCGGCATTAACATTACATAACACTTTAATACACACACACGCTTAAACACACCACTACACACAACACACACACACACACACCCCACACACAACAACACACACACACACACACACAACACACACCACACACACACGCACGCACGTATATTAATATAGATAGATAGATATGATAGATAGAATAGATAGATAGATAGATTTAGATGATGGAATAGACAATCATTTGACAATTACACATAGTGGTTGTAATGGGACATCTGCGTCAAGTGACGAGTGGAGGGCAGGTGGAGAGTGAGAGTGAGAGTGGAGAGTGAGAGTGGAGAGTGAGAGTGAGAGTGAGAGTGAGAGTGAGAGGTGGGAGAGTGAGAGTGGGAGGAGGGAGAGAGAGAGAGGAACGAGGGGAGGGAGTGTTGGGTAGATGCGTTGTGACAGCGAGCAGAGACTCGCAAGAAGTGGGAGTGATTGAGTGAGTGAGTTGAGGGATTGAAGGAGGTGAGTGAGTATGAGAGGAGAGGAGAGAGGAGTGAGAGCAAAGGACCAATTAGCAGGGAGAAGAGGAGAGATACGTTCATCGCTTGGTAGAGTCAGGGAAGGGACACACAAGGAGACTAGGAGATGAGGCTTAAACAGAAGAGAGAGAGAGAGAGAGAGAGAGAGAGTGAGGAGAGGAGAGGGAGAAGAGAGAAAGAAGAGAGGAGGAGGAGAGAGAGAGGAGAAAAGAGAGGAGAAAGAGGGGGGGAGGAGGGAGAAGGGAAGAGGGAAGAAAGGAGAGAGAAGGAAGAGAGGAGAGAAAAAGGGAGGGAAGAGGAGGAGAGGGAGAGGAGAAGAAGAAGAGGGTAAGAAGGGAGAGAGAGGAGGAGGGGGAAAAGAGAGGAGAGGAAGAGAGAGGGGAGAGAAGAGGAGGAGGAGGGAGAAAGGAGGAGAGGAGGAGGAGAGAAAGAGGAGGAGGAGGAAGAGGAAAGAGAGAAGGAGAGAGGAGAGAAGAGGAAGGAGAGAGGAGAGAGAGGAGAGAGAGAGAGAGAGAGAAGAAGAGAGAGGAGGAAGAGAGAGGAGGAGAGAGAAGGAAGGAGAAGAGTGAGAGAGAGGAAAAAAGGAAAGAAGGAAGGAGAAGAGGAGAAAGAATAAGAGAAGAGAGAAAGAGGGAGAGGGGAGAAAGAAGAAAGGTAATGGGAAGAGGACGAGGAAGGTAGGTTGAGCTGAGGAGGGGAAGACACAGGCAGATATAGAAGAAGGAGCAGAAAGACTCTCAAGAGTAAGAAAAGAGAGGAAAGAGAGAGAGCCGGAACGGAAGTCGATAACCAAGGAGTATTAGAGGATTCACAGGTACGAATGAGGAGTGTTAACCCACAGGTTACTCAGAAGAGTAAATGTCATAACAGAACAGGGAGGGCGAGTCCGAACCACCGACGCGATCGATGGCGCAGACACGAAGCTATGAAACTAATAACAGATTTGCAGCGGGTGGGGTGCGAGTAGCGGTTGGGTGTGGCCAGTCGTTCAGGTGAGGGAGTGGGCTATGGTGCGCGTCGGTGCGGCCTTCAGTTCGGCAGGTTTTTTCAGTGGGGGTGACCGAGCGGGAAGGTGGAAGATGTTTTGGCCGCCGTTCAGTGATTGACGGTCAAGAGTGGGGGGCGGTAGATGGGGGGAGTGGGGTATGGTTTTCATTGGTGGTTGATTTGCTTTTTGGTTTTGAGGGAAAGTAGGAGGTTGGGTGAGTGTTTGCTTATATGGTGTTTTTTGACTGGTGCGGTCGAAGCGTTTTCCGTCTTCTATGGTTGGTGCAGCGGGGGGTACGGCGAGAACTGCTGTTGTCACCCGCTTCTTGTCTTCTCAGTATCTCACGTGGGTCGGATTCTCAGTAACTCTTCTATAAATTATCGTTTTATCAAGGCCGAAGCGGAGTTTCGCGGCAGGATCTGACTTTGGAAATTGGTTTTTGCTGATCGGATGCGGCTGAGCAGGACTGTTATGTGTTCTGGTTGATTATTGATGGAGAGACGGGCATTTGTCGAGCAGGCGGAGGTTTTATTGTCTAAGGATAAACGAACTTGTTTTACACTTTTTGTCCATGAATGATCTTCTTGAAGCATAGATATAGCTTAGATACATGACGAATCCAAATCGGTGTACTGGAGTTTGTCTTGAAATTTAATCTTATAGCACTATGGGAATGGTCGTCTTGGAACCACTGGAATAGAAATGTGATTGAAGTGGTTTGAGTCCGCGCCAATGAATACATCAAAGCATGTGCGTTGCGGTGCAGCCCAGGTAGACAAGCCAGCTCCTCCCGTGGGGTCTCCATGGGTGGGTATTTGGCAGTGATGAAGGTCTGGCGCCCCACTCTACAATTCTATCTTCCTCTCTTGTTTATCTTATAATATATCATCTCTAACTTTTGGCACGGTCTTTCACTCTTCTATTGTCTCTCTCTCTCTCTCTCTCCTCTCTCTCTCTCTCTCTCTCTCTCCTCTCTCTCTCTATATATATATATATATATATATATATATATATATATATATATATAATATATATATATATATATCTATATATATATATATACATATTAATTTAAAGGAACCTCAACTTTCATTTCAAGTGGATAAATTCAAAAGATCTAAACAAACGCCAAACAATTTAAAATACAAAAAAAAAACTCATTTTGTTTCCAGATTGAACAATACACATTCAAATTCAAATTCAAGTTATTGTTGTTCACAACTCAGTGTTTCGCATCCAAAAAACAAGTTTCTCCAGCAAAAGTAATTTCTCAACGTAAAAATACATCCCAGTAAGAACAAGCAGTAAGGCAAGAACAGATCACATGGACCAGCAAGGGAACTGGAAAACCATCCAAGCATATCGAGTCAGTACGGCTTATTACGTGGATCGCTAACATCTGATACTAACCTTACACACCCTCCATTACCTCACACCGACCTGGTAGCTCTATGCATTATCTCACCTACGACCTGTACTCTAAGCTGAACACGCGACATATGACCTATCATCTTGTACCAGATCTTGCAGAGCACGCGGTGATCTTGTAAGAAATCACATCTGGTCCGTTATCAACACTCGGCCTTTACGACACAAGCACGCGTCCTGAATCGTCCTGCAATCCCTTGGCCATGATCTGCAACTTGCCAATAATAACGACCTATGACTCTACCCATGGGTCGGCAATTAACTTTTGTTGAGTCACTCTCCAATCAGACTCGGTGTGCCAAAGGCCATGTGGTAAATAGGGGGCTAATCTATCTGTATTTGGTAATAAGAACATATCTCGGATTAATACTAAAAACGCATTTCTTTAGTAAAATCAGAAGTGGTGTATCTACTATTGTAAAAAAATAAAATATATAATATATATAGGCCTATATGTGTATAATATATATACATCTGGTAATTCTAAGTAAGACAGTCGCGCCTATTTGTTGTTTTTCTCCTACCCCCTTCAATCTTGGGGGACCCGTGGGTTGGAGGGGGGGGAACACACACACAAGAGAAATAGTGGATTCAAAAGTGAAATTTTTGAAAAAATGCAAAATCCGAACGAAACTCGGGCGCCGCTGCAAGATGAGCCGGTGTCAGTGTTACCGAAATCTCGACGAAATTTCGGCTTAACCTAACCCGGACCCCCTTCCCTGGGGCATTTCCCTATTTCCCTACCGGGGGCAAGCCCACAGACCCCCTTCCCTGGGGTAATTCCTTACCCCTTTCCTGGAGGTATTTCGCCATACAAACGAAGCATACCTTCCTAACCCCCTACCGAAGGAAGCCCCTGGATCCCCTTCCCAAAGGATATTTCCCTACCGGGAGCAAGCCCCCGGACCCCCTTTCCTATGGGTATCTCTATCTATCTATCAGTCTATCTATATTTATGTATGTATGTATGTATGTATGTATGTATGTATGTACACACACACACACACACACACACACACACACACACACACACACACACACACACACACACACACATACATACATACATGCATACATGCATATACACACACACATACATACATACATACACATACACACATTCACACACACACACACACACACACACACACACACACACACACACACACACACACACACACACACACACACACACACACACACACACACACACACACACACACACACACACACACACACACACACACACACACACACAATGTAATATCCATAACTAATAGTAGCCTTATACGAAATTATTCTGAATGCAAGGAAGTATTCATTTTGTATAATATGTATACAGAAACGTATCTGTGCGTGTAAATATAAGCACAGAATAGGTTAGCAAATTTTTCAGATGGTATATCAATTTGATTATCTACGGACGTATGTACGTACTTGTACATGTAGATGCACATGTACGTGCGTGTGCGTGTCGTACACGTCTATATGTGTAAGTGTGCGTGCGTGCTGTGTGTGTGCATGTGTGGTGCGTGTGGCCGTGTGTATATGTATGCGGTATGCATGTGTGTGTATGTATGTATGTATGTATGTATGTGTATGTATGTATGTATGTGTATGTATGTGTATGTGTATGTGTGTGTGTGTATATGTGTGTGTGTGTGTGTATGTGTGTGTGTGTGTATATGTGTGTGTGTGTGTGTGTGTGTGTGTGTGTGTGTGTGTGTGTGTGTGTGTGTGTGTGTGTGTGTGTGTGTGTGTGTGTGTGTGTGTGTGTGTGTGTGTGTGTGTGTGTGTGTGTGTGTGTGTGTGTGTGTGTGTGTGTGTGTGTGTGTGTGTGTGTGTGTGTGTGTGTGTGTGTGTGTGCGCGCGCGCGCGCGGGCGCACGCGTATTGGAGAAAATGTAATTATACCGGATTATTAATATGTAAGGTTGATGCATATTTAGGTATATGAAACATGGGATAACCAGCCTAAATCCTTCAATAATATTCCCAAATTATATGTACGAAGTAACTTTAATGTAACTATAACGACTGAAGACGGAACTGGCAGTTTTTTCATTAGTGTAAAAAAACATGCAACAAAAAGCAGGTATCGGTATAACCGGCGACATTATGACAATATTTGTAATGATAGCAATACTGATGGCCACATACCTATTACATCATTGCAATGTCACGTATTTTATACAACTATTTATTTTGTTATTTGTTCACGCTTCAATATCGTTATCAACAATTTAAGGTTCATAATGTCTAAAAGGTCAAGCATATATTTAGTAGCATTAAATCAACCAAAATTAGGAACTTACCTGATTCAGTATTCCCTTCAGTTTTATTTTCCTATCGATAAAGTATCCAAAACTTCAGCTCACTGCAATTCACTATTTTAATGTTAAATAAATAAAAATAACAGTTCAGAGTACAGCTAAATCACCAAAACACAAATCGAATCAAATCAGGAACAATCACATACAACACTGGGTTATCATTTTCATCCAACCACAAGTTAATTCTGCATTAAAATAGGGAAATTAAGTCACGCCACCGTCCTCCAGTAACCTTCCGCAACCTTCTCTCTCCCACCACGAAAGGTAAACTAACTTTCCTCGCGTGAACACGTTGAACTTGACAGACGGTGCCGGCAAGTCCATAATCACTCATACTGTTGTTATGGTTGTTTTCCAGTAAATCTATACAATATTAGTATTTTATGGTTAGCTATAATAGATTTCAAACGGATATATACGTTATGAATATGTGCGAATTTTGTTTTGATGCGCTTGACGAAATTTATGAATCGTACGTCCGCCAGCGCAGCCTACTCCAGAAACCGATGGCAGTAACATGTTTCCCGGTGAAGGTTGAGTTAACTTTTTCTCTTAAATTTGAGATGTAGTTTTCATCATGGTATAAGGTGGTTATTGAACGATATGCAGCTTTAAGCTTTTAGATAAATGAAGTAGATCTGCTTGTTCGCTTTCAACTGTTACGAGACTTCTCTCGAAACAGGAACGTTTACAATATTAATGATAATAATAATGGGAATACAAATAATCGTAACGGGAATGAACACACCTCCATTTTATAGCAGAAACGGCATATGAATTCACAGTTAATTTGCCAACAAATTAAATAAAAAACATTTTGCCTATAACTTTTTCCTGTCTAATATATTGGATTACTCATTGTTTTTTATTATTGCGGTAGGAACAGTAAATCATTTGACCAATTCTGATATTACCATTAATGGTGCCAATGATATCAAGAACGTAATGGTAATATTAATGACATTTTTATTATTGTGATAAATTTTGTTATTGCTGAGTGCATCGTACGACATAAATGATAATTACAATTTTGATAATCTTATTAATATTAATGTGACAATGTATGGATATTATAATGCTCAAAGCGAGGTGCGAAATGAGCTCATCAGTTACAATAACAATTTTGATTTAGAAATAAATTAAGGTAATGACCAATGTTCATTTACATTTCGAAGCATTTCTAGTTTTATACAGGCACGAGTCTCTAGAACCCTTTTAGCACACTTAGGTTCGCGTAATCAATTCAGCAGGTTGGACACTTCTCGGCCCCTTCATAATCCTCGTCGGGAAGAGATTTTTTTATGGCGGGACCAAGAGGAATTTTTACAGCATAACAACAGACCTATCTCAGCCTAGGAATGACCCACTGCTCTTTTCATCATGTCTGTATATTAGAAGCACATTTATGAAACACATGCATACATACATATGTGTACGTTGTGGCGTTTATAGCTGTTTATACGTATTTGCTCTTTATTCGTTGTATAAACGCTTTGGTTCTTCTAATCGCCATATCATACACAAATACTCATCGCCCCATGTAATCAATTTCCAAAGTTCATTTCTGATTTAATAATTACCTGTGTCACTGCCTTGCCATTCGTTATTTGTTCTACCTGCTGTTGATATTGATTTTTCTACCTGCTGTTGATATTGTTTTTTTTTTCTACTTGATGTTGATTTTTTTTTCTACCTGCTGTTCATATTGATTACTTTCTTTCATGAGATAATGCATTACACTTTTGTTGTGATTACCATATGTGGAACGTCAAGTCATTTATTTTATTACATATCTACGGGTATTAGGTGAATGAGGGTAATATAATCGGTTATCAAGGGTGGTTATGAACTATGAATGATAGATTAAGATTTCCTTTCGCAGATTACAATTCATGAATGATAATTGATGCAGTTTCTATTCTATTTCGTGCACAGGGACCAACACAATACTGAGTGGATTCGGCTGTACATATATATGGATAGTAATGGTAGATTATACTTTTTCTTCGCATCAAAGATAAACAGTGTGAATTTTGGTAAATGACTAATGGCAAGGCTAAGTATGAGAGAAACTTTGAGACTTTCCCTCTTTGTCAACGCGTATGGCAATGGACGCAATTAGATAAAGAAAGGGTGGAGTAATATAACATTAAGCAAATATGGGATAGAGTGATATAACATTATAAATAAAACATGGAGTGATATAAAACATTGCACGCATAAGTGTTTACAAAATCCAAGTACTTGCTCGACTTCAATAATTAGTCATTAAACTAAACGAAAAAAAAATCAACTGTCAAACCAGCAGTTGTTTATAAAATCCCATAGTTCCCGTTTTAAAGACAGTAATGATTTCCATAATTGGAATGAGATATTAAAAGAACTAATAAATGCGCTCTACCTTTTTTTGTACACATGAGGCGAAGAAGCACGAATATTAGGCGATAAGCTGGCCCAGGATCAGCTGGTCATTCATACAGTTCGAGGAGACGGGATATAAGGTAACGGTTGTTATTTCTTGAAACTGCAGTTTTGCGAGTGAGAGAAAATGTTTGGTTTTACTTCGGAAATACTGTGTTTTGTGTAGACTGAATGGCCTGTAGTGTAGAGAAATAAATATATTCTCGTATTATTTCGGAGATTACTTATATATGGGCTCGTGTGCGTTGACTGACGAGAGAAGAGAATCCATGTATTTACATATGACCATAATTTATAAGGTATATTCCACAATACGTTTTATAAATACATCGATGCAAGTGTGCCTGGTGATAAATTATGAAATGACAGAAACAAGATAACGGAAGACATGAACTTCACATATTGCCTTTACTTGCTAACCATGGCCAAAAGACCGCATTAAAAAGACCCCGGATGTCGCATTCATTACCTTCATCAGAGACAGTTGAACGTTAATGATAAGACGCGGCGCTCTAGGAAGTTCTTATTAACGCAGTTTGGGAAGTTCGCGAGTGAGAGAGTAAGGGCGAGGGTGAGAGGCGAGGTCGTGAAGCCCGCGGCACCGGGCTATAAAGTTAGTTAGTTCGACGTTTCCTGGAGTAGATACGTTTTAACCCCGCACTCTCTCGCAATATACAAATTGCACAATTATATTAAGTATGTAACTTGGTAAATACTGATGAATACCTATAAGCAATATATATGAAGAAATGGAGACTTTTATATAGAATGAACAATATATAATACAGATAAAAAAAACGATCAGACACAAAAAAATTGGATTCTAACAAATAAACAGTTAGATGATTGGATATCCTAATCTGGCCTCCCTGCACACTTACTAGTCGAACTTCTAGCCACAAGTCTGACTAGTGCCCGCTATTTGGTGCGGGTGGAGAGTGATCTTGGGGACTTGTCATTCTGGTCTTGTCAACTCTAAGCCACACTCTCAGGTTCTTTGCTTTTATATGCCTAATAGTGTATTGAGTGGAATGTTTGAATTGTTTTCGGTTTTGATTATAGAAGGCTTGTTGTTTGATTGTTTTCTACTTGATGTTGATTTAGTATTTCCAACTTATTTTGAAATCTCTGATGTGCAGTTATTCTAAAGTTCAGAATTTAATTTAGATCAATATTTATCTGTTTAGCCTCTAGCCATTCACATTGTAATAATTTGCACTTCAAGAAATATTCCTTAACCATATCCCAATATAGTCCGGCAAAAAATTACATTCAAAACCTCGTTTACACAAAGGGCTTTCAGAAAAATCGTAAGACAAATAAAAAGTTCAGATTAGATATGGCTCTTAGGCCTAATTTTGGATTCCCCTTTTCCTTTCCTTTCTTTCTCTCCTTTTTCTCAGCAAGGAACGAAAGAGATAAGGATTTCTTCTCTTTTCCGAGCTCAAGCTGGTAGGGTCGTTGGGCCTTCCTCATGAATATGGAGCTGCTCTTCACCCGAAGGATTTTCCCTGTCCGCATCCTACTCGAAGTGTTTCTTTCATCCATTATCTCTCCGATCTATTTTCCCTCTAAGCTTACGATATAAATAGCTAATCACATGAGTAGAATAGATGTCGATGATGATTCACTAACTACGAATCGTGTTAACTACGCCGTTTATTAATACCAATCCAGTTACAGTAAATCAAAAGTTCAAAATTACTTCTTTTGATTATTATTTATTATTATTTATTATTTATTATTATTATTATTATTATTATTATTATTATTATTATTATTATTATTATTATTATTATTATTATTATTTATTATTATTATTATTATGATTATCTATTATTATTATTATTATTATTATTATGATTATTTATTATTATTATTATTATTATTATTATTATTATTTATTTATTATTATTTGATTATCTTTATTATTTCAAATCCAGTTACAGTAAATCACACAAGTTCAGAATTTCTAGAATCACGCGCTTCTGTACTTGGTAACCCCTCGGCGTAGTATTAAGGGTCAGTTCTATTAAGGCGTCGTTATATTCAATCATACCAAGGGCGTGTGTCTACATACACCCTGAACAAAGAAGGTTGTAGTTCCTTTGTTCATGTCCCTGTTATATTCGATGGGAATAATAGACTCTTGTTGGACTTACTCGGGATGCTTTCATCTGCAGTATTATTTATATATAATTGGTATCTGTTATTAGTAATATGGGGAATATATTACCATTTTATTGATTATATAATTGTGAGTTTATGCTAATGATGATTGTAATTGTGTGGTTGAGGATGATGGTGATGATAATATAATACGAATCGTAATGATGAGGGAGATGTTAAGGATGATAAAATAACTGTGATACGCATAATAATGAGAATAATAACGGTGATAAAAATACAGTAGATAAACGTTAATTATTATAATTAACACAGAATGATAGCTATGGCAGACAGCAACAATGATGAACATTCAATAACGATAATATAGCAGCGAAATTACAGGTGTAATTAATCACTCTTTATTTTTTTCTTGTTCCTATAATTGACAAGGACAGTGGTAATAATGTATGTAGCCAACAGATGTATAGTATAGATGTTGCCTGTATTAAGAGTTACCCATATACTTATTGCTGATTTCCAATAGTCGTTTTCATTACGACTATTATTAACACGAAGAATTTTGTGATGGTAATCTTTGCTATCTTTATGAAAATATCCGTCACTTTGACCATCAACGCTGTTACCATCGACAACATGATGTGATCTTGTATTTACAATTGTTTTTATTAACTTAAAATCACACGAATGAAAATAGTACATTAACATATCCAGCTCCACCTGCCGATCACCGTCTCGAAGAATCCTCCTCCAACAAAACACAAGAGATTACTCTGTTACACGTCTCTCCGGGGGTCGCACCTGGTCTTACCTGTACTGACAACGACTAATTGTCCATTTGAGATGCTCGGACCCATGCTAGGTATGGCCAGGTGACTTTCCTTTGGGTCAGTGGAAGGAGGTTATATGTGATAGCATCTGTGGGTAAAGATTATTTGAGAAATGTAGATTCTAGGGTTTACTTCGCAAGCGGTATATATATTTCTTCAAAGGGAGAAGTTTTCGGGAGAATACTCGTGTTGCTTTCTAATTGCGAGGTCTTAATGGGTTTAGGTTTGGAAGTCACGAAGTCACGAGGGAGTCCAGACAACCACGGTGAGATATTAACCCCGTGTGATGCGCGGGTCGCGGGAGAGGTCGAAGCAGGGGAGTAGCAGGTCCTCGTGAGGGGGTTCTTCACACGATGTTAGTTCAGGTAATTGTGTATTATGACTTTCTTGCCGCTTCCCCTACTATCGGTGAATTGATGATCTCAATTCTCCCAAGTGATTTCGAGTGTGAAAACTGTATTCAGCTATAACGAGTAATGGGATTTACTTTGTCCAAAAGTAGTGCCACGGACATAACAGTGATATAGTACAAACAAATAGTTTTGCCTAATCTGTTGTAAGGTTAAGTAGTTCTCCTATAAATGTTATATGATTTTAGAACGCATTCGAATATATCTGTATATAGTTCATACGTAGTTTTTTTCTTCTTCTTGAAGTTGTGTTCAGAAGTTGCGTCGATTTGTTAAAACCTTTCACTTCATTAGTGATTACCGGTGAGGTATATCTATCTGGCGGATATTACCGCTACCGAATACTTTCAGTCACATGGCAATAGAATGAGAACCTGTCACATATCAGAAACTAACAGCAAAATATAGATAGGACCATATATATATATATATATATATATATATATATATATATATATATATATATGTATGTATGTGTGTGTGTTTTGTGTGTGCATTTATGTATGTATGTATATAAGACCAAGAGTTTGCAATGTTTCATTTCACCATAACTCTTAAGTGAGTATGTAATATGTTGTTTTGAGCGTTCTTTTATTTCTATATTCTATCATATATGTTCCTGGTTGTCCTTTTCAATTATTCGCAACTGAGGAATTGTTACTCCTCTTCGGGTCGTTGTGTCCAATTATCAACCATATAATTTCATCACGTATATTTTCTTTATGAATTATTTTCAGTCGTTCTGGTTATGTTTTAGATATTCTTGACTAATTACATTGTATTCAGAACTTTATTGATATTAAAGTTAAAGCATGTAGTTTTTTACATTTAAATGTGGCTTGAGGTTCATAATCACTACAGTTACTAGTGTGTTAAAAAGATTATGTTCCTTTAAAAAATTAAAGCGGTAACATAAATCTGAAAGTGATTTACATGTTT
>NW_020868842.1:102500-110000 GCF_003789085.1 Penaeus vannamei
TGGACAGGGCATAGAGGAAATCATCAAGGAATTCAAGCTGAAGAACCCTATGGGATTGTATGTGTTTCAGTCCATATCCTTCTCCTTGTGTTAGACACCTAAAAGTAAGCGATTTTGACTCTGCTTCCGGAGGTCGTGCGAAGGACTATAGAAAAGCTAAGTCAAAATGCTGTTGAAATGTTAACCAACAATCCCTAGCTAAAACCACGGATGAGTGATTTATTCCTAGACTTGAAAGAGTGTCACGACCTACAATCATCTTTGATAAGAATTTGTTTGTTTTAGTTGAAGATGTGTTACTACTAATAATAGTTGTAATGTTAAAGGTTAGGTATGGAAATCGGTTAAATATGGGCGAAATGAAGGAGATAATAGATGAAAAGGAAGATATGGTGTAGAAAATGGGATTAAAGACCGTGTCCGATTACGAAGCTCGTCAGTTACATCATATATTCCACCATTTTTGGTGACTGATGTAGGGATATTTACATCTTCATTCTAGTTCCGATATAAAGTGTCTTGAATATTGTTCATTGTGACGAATCGAGATAAGGGGTCTAGATGGGAAGGATCAGTCAAAGCGTTTGATAACCAGTACGATCTAAGTATCCTGTACCAATAATCAGACAACTGTTTTTCATCCTTGTCCTTTCCCGGGACAGGTCGGGAAAGATCAAAAGATAGCCAGAGATAGGTCGGATGTATATGTATATATATATATATATATATATATATATTATATATATATATATATATATATATATATATATATATATATATCAATATCATATGTGTGTGTGTGTGTGTGCACGTGTGTTTGTGTGTTTGTGCGCATTTCAACTTCTTCAGTTGAACAAAATTGCGTCTTTCTGATAGATTTGTAATGAAATTTGGATGCTTATAGATAGCTTAGTATGTTCAGTAAGAGTTGCAAATGCATAGATCTCGCCGATCGATGATATGATGTTTAGTTTGCATTTGCAATTCAGCGCGCGGTTATCCTGGGAAAAACCGAGTAGCCAGAACTGAAGTTGGCCGAAACGTGGTTGCTGTAACTGGGTCTAGTGCGATGTGTATCATAATCTTTGAGTGGACCAGAATACTCACAAGTAAACAACACAAGTAAGTAAAACCGATGGCTATTTCCATCAGAATTACATGATTCAAGGAATCATTTAACGGCGATGAACACTTCATATCGAAAAGGAATATCATATGTTGCACTTGTAGAACTGTTCCGTTTTTATATAAAATTAATAAACTATTGATATATATATATATATATATATATATATATATATATATATATATATATATATATATATATATATATTACAAAATCGGTGATACAAATGTTTTGTTCTATGAATAATTCTCAAGGCTTTTTCGAAACTAGTTGTTAGATGAATAATAATATTAACGCATACATTTCTATTCCAAAGTAGGTTTTAAAAATCTCCTGGTTAGAATTTACCATTGCTACATGTTACTCAGTTTATATGGTTTTCAGGACTCAGGACTCTCTACAAAACAAAATTATATTGGAAAAAGTACATTATTTCATGTCCTTTTCACGTGCTGCTAAATGTGGGGACATGCTTGTAATTTTATGTATAATAGAATTTGTATATATTTAAATACAAAGAATATGTAGATTGTATACACAACCTGCATTTTTTATATATCCATATATATCAACTGAAAGATGTATATATTAAAATCCTTTGTTCCAAGAAAAGTGGGCGGAAATACGAGACTACATAATAAATGTGTAACTCAGTCAGTAAGCAGGAATAAAATGTAAAAGTAACATTTGAAGAGAATCTGGGACATGTTAGATCTTGAGTTGCAGATACATGGAAATACCACTGTAAGTAACATAAAAAAAATGTGATATGTGAAGATTACTGTGAACCAAATGTACACTGCACTGATTTATTGTCAGTATTTAGTAGACCTAGAGGACTGATGCATCTAATGTGCGAGCTTTGCAAAATATATTTGGCACTGAATTTTTGGCAAGCTTTGTAATTAATAGGTAGCTTTATTATATAAGTACTGCATTAAAAAAATACCATTTATGATACTGTCAGGGTATCCCCATGCTTTCTGATCATCGTAGTTACCAATATGTATTATGAAAGAACAAAATGTTGAAACCAAAGAAAAAACACTCAAACGTTATCATCTTCCTTTAAGTGACCTTATCAGTTAATCTTATCACCATTTGAGTTCGTAAGAATGAGCAGATTATAAAAAAAAACGCAACTGTAGTAGGGGGAGGGGCATTTCACTCTAGAAATTCCGTACACCCTAAAAGGAAATCCGAAAAAATATCCGGAAATCCCGTACACCCTAAATGGAAATCCGAAAAAAATCCATGAAATCCTGTACACCCTAAATAGAAATCCGAAAAATCGGGAAATCCCGTACAGCCTACATGGTAATCCGAAAAAAATCCAGAAATCCTGTACACCCTCAGTAGAAATCCGTAAAAATCCAGAAATCCCATACACTCTTCATTGGAAATCCGAAAAAAATCCAGAAATCCTGTACACCCTCAGTAGAAATCCGAAAAAAATCCAGAAATCCTGTACACCCTCAGTAGAAATCCGAAAAAAAAGAAATCCCGTAGGAAATCCGAAAAAAATCCAGAAATCCTGTACACCCTCCCTCCAGAAAACACCCTCCCGTAAAAATCCAGAAATCCCATACACTCTTCATTGGAAATCCGAAAAAAATCCAGAAATCCTGTACACCCTCAGTAGAAATCCGAAAAAAAAATCCAGAAATCCCGTACACTCTTCATTGGAAATCCGAAAAAAAATCCAGAAATCCTGTTAAAACCAGAAATCCGGTCCGAGAAATCCGTAGAAATCCGAAAAAAAAATCCAGAATCCCGTACACTCTTCATTGGAAATCCGAAAAAAAATCCAGAAATCCTGTACACCCTCAGTAGAAATCAAAAAAAAAATCCAGAAATCCCGTACACTCTTCATTGGAAATCCGAAAAAAATCCAGAAATCCTGTACACCCTCAGTAGAAATCCGAAAAAAAATCCAGAAATCCCGTACACTCTTCATTGGAAATCCGAAAAAAATCCAGAAATCCTGTACACCCTCAGTAGAAATCCGAAAAAAAATCCATCCTGTACACCCTCAGTAGAAAAAAATCCAGAAATCCCGTACACTCTTCATTGGAAATCCGAAAAAAATCCAGAAATCCTGTACACCCTCAGTAGAAATCCGAAAAAAAATCCAGAAATCCTGTACACCCTCAGTAGAAATCCGAAAAAAATCCAGAATCCCGTACAGGAAATCGAAAAAAATCCAGAAAACAACCTGTAAACCGAGAAATCCCGTACACTCTTCATTGGAAATCCGAAAAAAATCCAGAAATCCTGTACACCCTCAGTAGAAATCCGAAAAAAATCCAGAAATCTACAGGAAATCTCCAGAAATCCTGTACACCCTCAGTAGAAATCCGAAAAAAAATCCAGAAATCCCGTGGAAATCCGAAATCCTGGTAGAAATCCGAAAAAAATCCAGAAATCCTGTACACCCTCAGCCGTAGGAAATCCCCAGAAATCCTGTGTCATCCTGGAGAAATCCGAAAAAAAAATCCAGAAATCCCGTACACTGGAAATCCGAAAAAAAACCCACCCTCAGTAGAAATCCGAAAAAAATCCAGAAATCCTGTACACCCTCAGTAGAAATCCGAAAAAAAAATCCAGAAATCCTGTACACCCTCAGTAGAAATCCGAAAAAAAATCCAGAAATCCCGTACACTCTTCATTGGAAATCCAAAAAAAAAATCCAGAAATCCCCTACGTAGAAATCCGTTTTCAGTTATAAGTAAACTTTTCTAAACAAAGAAAAAGAAAAGAAAAGAAAAAAGTTAAAATACCAAATTATTTTTATTTTTATTTTGAGACCGCCTGTCAGAGCTTTTCAGAAATAAAATCCGTAAACCAAGGAACGAAATAATTTTACCCTAAAGATGTCTTAAAAATCGATAAATAAGTGTTATCAACTTCGAGAAACACCTGAGCAGTTGGTGTTATGTTGAGGCTTTTCCTCAACTGCTATGGAGTGCGATTGATGGACACAACCTCAATCAGACGTAGAGGAAAACACAGAATATCATAAAATTATACCCAATTGATTTAATAACAACAGAAATGATCTATGCTAGATTCTAGACGAAATCGACCACCGTAACAAAAATAATTGAGCTCTTAAGGCTGAACTGCAAAATTGTGTTACGAATTCTTGATAAAAAGTTTTAATATTAAATAATGCAAATACAATTGAATATTAATGTCTGAAATGCCTTGCTTAACTATCAAATCTTTTTAAAACTCGGGCAGGTGAATTTATCAGAAATCGCTGACACGGTTTGGTATCTACATGCTTTGTGACCTTGTGTGCCATGTTTTAAACTATTTGATCGGCCTGCTGCGTGTACAGATTTTTTAATACCTACCAGTACTACTGGGAAAGCAGGCCTTTCTCAAAATGAAAAAAAATATCAATAGAATAACAGAACAGTGTTTATCCTAATCCCCTATGTCTATTCCGTATTTTTTTTCAGAAACAGGATTGCCCCTTTTAAAATGCTGAAATTTCCATGTAATTGTGGCTATTTCTAGAAGTGAGTTGGTTTAAACGATACTCAGTTAACCCCGAGGGTAACCTATCTGATTATGAGGAAACGAAAAATCTGTTTTGTGGTAAAGTAGTTCATTTAATGTAGAACCTGTAATGTAGCATCTGATAACAGTTTAGTTTTTAAAAATATTTGCGATGATTTGATGATTTTTTAAACGCCTGTGAAAATATAGGAAATCCTTCGAAATCTGGAAATCCTTGACAAATATGACTGGAAATCCGGAAATCCAGGTAAACATTAGGGATTACGGAAATCCCGGAAATCTCGTACGCTATTTTGGGTAGTGAAATGCCTCTTGAAGTGGGGTATATATTTTGATTGACTAACTGCAGTAATTAATTCGTTTACTGTAATGTTACACTTTAATATTTAGTCCTTCGCAATCAGTTTCCGATGTTAGAAGTGAAAGGAAATGGAAAATGTCATGTTTATCACGAAAGTAAATATGATATTGGGTGTAATTTATGGAAGGTCAGTAAACTCGCGTAACGCTTGAAGAAAATGCAGTGCAACGGGAAGAGTATTTGCCACTCATTTCGATAATTCATCTTTTTTTTCTTTTTTGGGTACAGCCCAAAATATATGTGTATATCTTTTCAAGCACAATGCGCCATTCCTTTTTCTTACTGCGACGTTTTTCCTCCGCAGCCACACTGAACTTCGGAATCATGTGCAAGTACCCGTCTCTCTCTGAGGCCAACGTGACAAAGGCTTTGCACGAAGACAGGGGAAGTGACGCTCACCTCGTGTCCTGGGTCACCGAGGACTTTCTTGGGGAAGGCGACAATTACGCCAGTGCCGTTACAAGCGTCAAAGTCGAGTACACTCATGGTGGAGAGACTCATGACGTAAGTTACATCGTGAAGTTGAAAAGGAAGAGGGATGGAGGATCTCCCACTTACTTTGATAATATGACCTTTGAAAAGGAGGCCAGATTTCTGACTGAAATTTGCCCTTTGCTGAACGCAGAACTGTTAGCAGCTGGACTGACTCCTCTGCGGGTACCGCGATGTTGCCATAACGCTGTGTCTGAAAATCAAGATTACTTATTCCTGGAAGATTTACGACATAAAGGCTTCAGGCGTTATGACCGTAAGAAGGGAATCGATTATTTACATGCAAAGCTTGTCCTTCAAGAATTGGCCAGGTTGCATGCAGCCTCTTTCTTGTTGCGCAAGAGAAAGGAAGAAGACATGGTTACTAAACACAAATTCCTTACATGGGAATGGCACAACTACTCCGACGAAGCACGCAAGGAATTCCAGACTCTCTTCGCAGGAACACAAAACAGCACTTCCGCACTGGCAGCCGTAATGGGATACGAGTCTCTGTCCAGGTGGTTCAAGAACACGGCTTCTCGGGGCTGCGAGTTTGTCGAGGAGCAACTGGATAGAAGCAAATTTGACGTGATTTGTCACGGCGATTGTTTCACTAGCAACATTTTGTTCAGGTTAGTTTTTTATATCGTGAAAAAAAAAAAACGTGCTAATAAAATTATCAGTGCATATTCTAATAAAATCAAGGTGTATTTGTTCATATTATTTTTATTCAGATACAATGAAGAAGGGCTACCAGTTGAAGTGGTGCTGCTGGATCTTCAAATTTGTCGAGTATCGTCTCTGGCTATTGACCTGAATTACTTCATTTTCTCGAGTATCCCGCGCAGTGAAAGAAATGAGCTCGAGGAATACTTGTCGCTGTACCATTCATCATTCATGCGAGTCATGTCTGCCGCGGGATGTGATATGCCCTTTACAAAAGACGAAATCAGCCAAGAATTCAAAAGGAAAAACACTTACGGGTTTGTGTTTGCTTCGATCCTCATCCCTATCCTGGTGTCGGAGGCTCAGGATGTACTGGAATTCGACTCGGCCACGGACGGGCGTGCCAAGGATTTCGTCGAAGAGTTGCGCCAGAATGCAATGAGGATGCTGGCCAGCAATCGTTTACTGAAGCCACGTTTAAAGGACCTCTTTGATGACATTGTAGAATTCCAAGAGCTGTGAACCTAATGACATTATAATGTACATATTCTCTCTCTCTTAGACACACACACACACACACACACACACACACACACACACACACACACACACACACACACACACACACACACACACACACACACACACACTCAACTCACTCACACTCACTCACTCACTCACTCACTCACTCACTCACTCACACACACACACACACACACACACACACACACACACACACACACACACACACACACACACACACACACACACACCTCTTTCATTTTCTACCTACATATTGGTATGAATTTACGTATTTATAAACGGATAGAGATTGAACTTTAAAATGTTTCAGTTTCTGTATATTATCTAGATTCCAGATACTAAACATTAGGACTTCTATGACAAAATAGAAAGGGCTATATGCTTATTTTACTAATAGGCTATCTTCATATCTTTTAGACAAGGAATGGGGAAAAGAACTAATTTGCTATGATTTTCATATAGTGCATAATATGGTTATAATATATTCAGTGTTGCTTTGTATACTATGTATACTGGTAAAATCTAAAGTAACACCAAAATCGATAAAAGTAATATTTATCTACGCCAAGGAGGTTATGATTTTGGTAGCTAGTTCGTCTTGGTTAATTGGTCATTAAATTTTGATGACGATCCAGACCCAAGACGGTTATTAGGATAACAAAAAATTATGAACAGATTTTTATGAATTTCTTACCAGAGGTGTGTCTTAGCTCAACATACAAGCCATTAAATTTTGGTGGTGATCCAGACTCAGGATGGTTAATAGGATAACTCAAAATGTTATGAACAGATATTAATGACA
>NW_020868842.1:117500-122500 GCF_003789085.1 Penaeus vannamei
GATATAAAGGAATGTCTTCCTTTCTCCTCATCCTTCATGTACAAGAAAAATCACACAAGAATCTTGTTCAAATTCAAGATCTTTCAAACATATTCAAAAGTCATGAAAAATTCTGACAACAACAAACAACAGCTTACAAACACAGAGTAGGCTGCAAGTATAGTATATAATATCATTTGCATGTAATTATGAAACCAAGTTATATTCACAAATCTCTTCTGATAGCTGAATGCAGGAAGCAGTCTACTCATTAGACTGAGTACTCTTCTTAACCAGTGGTACTGCTTCTCTGCAGGTTTCAGCTGGTGACGCAGCTGCACTGTTCTGACTTGAGCTCTGTGCTGAATGCTCCAAACTTGTGTTTCCTTGGCTTTGTTGAGTAGTTCCTGGGCTTTGTTGAATAATATGAGAATAAGGAGGAGGAGATGTGTAATTAGGCAGGGAAGCGTATGAAGGGGCTGATGTTTCATCTGTTGAACTGTATGCTGGGTTAAATTCTGAAATGTATCCTGGGTATGGAGGTGGAGCATCATCCTTTCCTGGTGAAGGAATGCTGACAGTCATTCCAGATGGAGTCTGAGTTACTGCCACAACTGTCACTGCTACTGGCCTCTCTCTTGTTGTGGCCTGCCAAACAGTAAATTGGATTACAGCTAGGTCTCATACATATGGACAGTTCAACATAATCATTTAGACTAAGTAACCAATAATTCTATACAATGTCTTACAAAAGTAGTGCAAATATGTATGTCTTCAATCAGGGTAAAATAGTAAAATTATCATTATAATATAATTTGGAAATTGTAATAATGAACATGCGAAAGAAATGGTGTTTGAATGCCAGAAGGCAATATAATCTATGACTACTTTCCACTTTTGCATACAGATGAAGGTTGTGAGATAGTACAGGTAATCTCTTCCATCCAAAAAATATCTCTTATTTTTTACACAAAAGGCAACCAGATTGTTAAAATTCATGATTATAATTACTTCTAATAAAACATACCCTGTACTGTAACACCGAAAATTTTAGAAATATGTTGTGATCTTTTATATCATACTTCACAATGGTACCTGTAATCACAATATTTGCTGCTACTGGTAGTAACACAACTAAGTGATATATACAAAAAAGTCATCTTTACAATAAACCACATACCTCATTGTAGTAGGAAAACACCACCAGGAGGAAGTACACCACAATTACAAAAGAAATCAAGTTCAGTGGCACTGGTGGCTTAAATGGTGTGAAGATGCTCATGAAAGCATAAAAGATTGGGGCTGCTTGCCACAACATCCACGGTAACAACAGCTTGGGTCTGCCCTGAAATTCATATGCCAATAAAATCATTACTAAATAGATATTCGCTCATCAATTTATAACATAACAAACAGGCTATTGCTGCTACATGACATGAAAAAAAAATATGTCCAGCTATTCTTATATCAAACAAGTAGATAAAAATGTTTGTACATATTTAGATGAAGTCGTAATAATGCTACTGAAAACAATAAGAACATCAACAATACTATCAAAATTAGCTCTAAAATAATGCATAAAAATAATAACAAAACAATAATAGTAATAATAATAATGATAAATAACCAAAAAAATAAGAATGATGATGAGGATAAAAATAATACCAATAACATCATCATAACAATATCACTAATAATAACATAATAATAATAATGATAATAATAATAATACATTAAAGATAATAAAAGTAATGATAACAACAATAATGATAATAATAATAATTATTATCATAATAACAATAATACTAATAATGACAATAATAATAATTACAAATACAATAATGGTAACCACCACAACAACAATAACAATAATCATAATAATGAAAAATAATAATAACATTATTAATTATAATAGTAGTTGTAGTATTAGTAGTGTAACAATAATAATATGATAATGATAATAATAATATGAAAATGACAATGATAATAAATATAAAATAAAAGATTACAATACTAAAAATAACAATGATAATAAAACACTAATAATACTAAAACAATAATAATAAGAACAACAATAAAAAATAAATAATATCTAAATTTACACCTAGATGGCTCCATAAGTGCTGAGGCATCAATTAGCCAATTAGTCCTCTGCTGATTTCCCCTTTCCCTGATTTTTCGTGAAAAATATTTTTCCTAATGCTATTAATACTAATGTCATTATTGTTGTTATTTATATCATAATGATTATAATGTTATCAACAATACTAACACTAATAAAAAAATATGATTATTTCTAAAAATTAAGAAGGAAGGAAAGAGGTGAGCTCAGTAAATTTTGTAATTGACTCCTTGTTGACTAAGCACTTGGGTAGCCATACATGTGTAAAGACAATCAATAAACAAAAAGACACAGAGGACATGACATGTATTGCTGCCATGTCAACTTAGTTAATCATAATTGTTCTCACTACTGCTAAAAATGGCAATAAATGCAAAATTATTGTAGGCTCTGCTTTAACAGGTTCTTTATTACAATTAAGCAAATGAATACTTTTTTTAAACATAGTGACTTACCATTTTAACACCATACACCAACTGCACACTTACAATAAAGCAAATAATGCAGAGAATAGCTTGAAGTCCCAACGAAAAATACACTGAAAAATTGAAACTAAAATAAAAAAAAAAAAAAATAAATAAATAAAAAGGTAAAATACTTATTGTTAACTTTTGATATTTGACTACTACAAAAAAAAATTGGTAATCCTCACTTCCTAATAATAATCTCTATTCCTCTGATTCTTATTCATGGAAAGCAGACTACATGCTAGGCTACTTTAATGCTATGCATTACCTAAAAGTTCTCTGTAATGCACTGTTTCTAAAGCATAAATTTAGTAACTTAAAAAAAAAAAAAAAAAAAAAAAAACATGTCTAAGCAAACAATATTTTGACAGGGAGAGAGAGAGAGAGAGAGAGAGAGAGAGAGAGAGAGAGAGAGAGAGAGAGGAGAGAGAGAGAGAGAGAGAGAGAGAGAGAGAGAGAGAGAGAGAGAGAGAGAGAGAGAGAGAGAGAGAGAGAGAGAGAGAGAGAGAGAGAGAGAGAGAGAGAGAGAGAGAGAGAGAGAGAGAGAGAGCCTTTAGTTTGCCTTTTAAGCTATACAAAATTTTATGAAGTATACTAAGAAAAAGATTTTATTCACAATACTAAGATTTTGTCTAAATGAATCATGCTCACTGTTTAAAATTTTGTTTGGTGGTACAGCAACATCTGTACAATATGGCAGTCAAAAGCAAATTTATTAAAATTAATCATTTTTAGAATTTTATATAGCCTTTTCTGCTTGAATGCTAAAATCTTAAAATGGTAGACTACATGGATTTCTAATTCCACCTTTCATGGGATTATTGCCAATTTTGAAGAATGTATATCATCTATAAAAGGAAAATGTGAGTGTAGAAAGATTAACATGAAATGGTTTCAACCCCTATCCTTTTTAATGACTCTTTCAGCTATCATCGTAGGCAATACCAATTTTACATGTTTCATGTTTGCAAGGTCATTATATAAAGCATTCAACTTCACACATACACAGATGCATAGTCATAAGCATGCCCACTCAATTACAGTCAGTAAATATTCTCCTCTACCTGCAACAGTAACAATAGGATATCTCTCCACCTCAAATGACAAGTATAACATACACACATTTAAATGAATAAAATTTCAATGAAGCAGTTACATAAATCACATGCAAAATAATTGGCTTCCATATATCATCAAATCCACCTTTTATATTGGCCTTTGCTAAAACTGACATTTCTTAGTTTCACATTTACTGTACAGTTTGTACATATCATTTTAGCATTAACCTCTGAAAAAGTTATCTTAGTGCATTTTATACTAACTCAATCTACCTGCCTGCTTTGATTTCTGTACTCTTTGTCCTAATATCATAATGTAAAATTGACTTGCTTTTCAATATAATCTCTTATCAATACGGAATTGAATATGTAACAGGCATGAGAACTGAATCATTAACCTTCAAAACATTGAGTTACATTAAACAAGGTCTGTCATTACATACAATTTTCACTTTACAAACAAATGAAATAAATCAAATAATTAATGCAGTTCTAAAAACATTATCATCCTGAACTATTGCAATGTTTACTTTCCATAAGCATTATCCTCTAAAGTAAACATTTTGTCCTAAGAATTTAACTCCACTGGTATTTTAACAATACAGGGCTAAGTTTAATGGTAATGTAGAAAGTAATGCTTTTTCACTTCACAGCAATTACTGAAGCCTTCAGCATTGTTTTTGGTCATGTAATTGGAGTTCTTCTGTTATCATTCTTCTACATTCCTCAGCATTCATTCATTCTCTCAGATAAAATAAGGCCTCTGCAGTTTGTATAGAATCTGACTTGATTTCAGTGTTTGAAAAAAGCACATCTCACACAGCAAAAGAACCTCATTAAATTTTTAGTTTATCAAAAAAGCTTGGAGAGTGAATTTTGATAATTAGAGAGAGCCTGATTCAGTAATGTATATGGACTATACATTAAGTACAAAAGAAGCATAACTCTGTGCTAACACTTAATTAAAGAAAGATCTTATTTGTTCTTACTTGTTTTCACAAGATTTTCATTAGGGCATTTATCACGAGTCTCATTCCCGATACTGGCATCAACTTTCTCATCTCCCTCTGCTTTCTTCAGATCTTTCAGGAGTCTTTGGCAATGTCTGAGAGACAATTCAAAGTCTACGAAGTGAAGTGAGATCCTGAACAGCTCCGTCAATGAAATAAACTGGAAAAACAAGAGGTTATTATAAAACATTGATCTTCTATCTCTCCTGTCTTATAATCAACTAATATGTAGTAAACCAAAGTTAAAGATTTTTGATAAGATGAATGGTTCCATATTTGAAGGTAAGTTGCTGGGAAGGCTTACAACTCCTTTAATGCCAAAATAAATACAGATTGAAATTTGATAAAAGTTTCAGTTGTATAT
>NW_020868842.1:127500-137500 GCF_003789085.1 Penaeus vannamei
GTAATGTTCAGGGTTTTACCCTTCCAGCTTATAACTGAATTTTCGCCTCTGTGTAAATTATAAAATTTGTGACCTAGTAGTGCTACCTGGTTTATTAATCTATCCTAATTATGCGTCTGTTGCTAATCTGTGACAACGCCACTCAGATTCCTCGGTGCCTAAAAAGATAAATGCCTCCAAAAGTATAATGCAGTATGGGAACATGGAACTGAATGGCTGGAAGTTGTTCGGGACAACTTGTGGCACCTGACCGTTCCGTAATTTCGTCTCAGGGAGTTGGCAACCCTGCGCAGCACCTAAGATTCTCTCATTTTGTGCTGTAGACCTGTCGGAGGGGAGGGTTGAATTGTAAACATGTTTATTTCTACTCTCTTCGGCTATTCTAGAATGCAGTATCATCACGGCTCTGACCACCGAAAATTATCATCACGGCTCTGACCACCGTTCAGAAAACTGAATGCCAAGAAACCGACCTTTAACATGAGACAAATTTTGATAAAATCAATTAAGTATGGTGGATTCCATGTTTGTTTTTTGAGAATTTTCCCACGACAAGGGTCATGGCATCGTCACTTAACTTGACCAAATCTGTCATTAATAAAGTGATAGGTTTGGACTCTGAGGTCCTGGCGGATGAAGCCACCTTCAACAAATGCTTGCCTGAGACAAGCCAAATAATGAGGCTGAAAAGTTTTCACAGGGGTACTTAAAAAGTGACATATAATTTTCTCTCAATATGGGTCTAGGCAATTGTTGCCCTGTGACCGCTTTTCTCTCTCTCTCTCTCTCTTTTTTTTTTTTTTTTTTTTTTTTTTTTTTTTTTAAGTAGATATCTCAGAATTTTACATCACAGGCAATAAGAATCCCCATCTAGGGTCAATGCTGATGTCTGATTTTATTTATTAATTTATTTTTACTTAATTCACGCACGTCTCTTCCATCTGGATTCGTGTTCGTTAGTTTTGATGCCTGTCTAACGTTCTTCTTGTCGATGTTTCTATATAAGCTGTTTAAGTTCAACTGCAAAGTTTATTGGATCAGCTTTCGTTTTCACTGTCTACCTCCTTCGTCTAACTGACCTGATTGTTCGTTTGGTCAATGTCAAGATCTTCGGTATCGAGAACTAAGTATCTTTTAAATGTTAGGGCTAAATTCTGCCGAAAAAGTTCAAATTCTACGTTAAGGAGCGAGTTTTTTTTTTATCCCTTCTGAGGCATAGTTCAATTTCACTTTTAATCAGTTTATGGTCTATAAAAATCTTTTCATGTCACGCATATTTGTAATAATAAAGCCAATTTCTTTTCTGATACCATGTGACGATTTTCATGTCCATTACCTCTCCAATCTCTTTTCTAAAGAATGGTCTCGGCAAATTCCATTAGCATTTGTCATATCATTTCTGGTGCCTATTCCGCGGCTCACAGCTGAGGTTAATCCTTTTACCCTCTTTCCTAACTTTCTGTTTAACGGTTGATAACTGAAACAAATAAATGTGCTAGATATCAAAGGTCATATAGCAGTATAGTAAAGTATTGTGGGGAAAAGGGTAAAGAGGAGTTAAAGATTAGGATAGAATGTGTTAGATGTCAAAGATTATAGGATAGTAAGGTAATGGAAAAGGAAGGGGAGCAAAAGAAGTAAAGACGAGATTAGTAAAAAGAAAAAAGAAAAAGTAAGAGGGCTGGGCGATTGAATATAATGGAGTGTATCTGTGACTGGAGAAGGAATAGGGACATTGTTCTAGGAAACCAGAGATGGCTGTTGGAGGAAAAGAATAATAAGGATGAGAAATTGGGACTGGGATTGGTGGTGAAGTATCAGGGAGAGTGTCGGGAGCAGAGGGGTCTGGAGAGGGGCACTGTGGTGACAAGGGATTCACGTGAGCTTTTAGGTAGGAACGCTAAGATCATGGGAAACGAAGAGGGGATGGCACACGTAAAGATGGCGTAGTATGTTGGGAGATTGTAGGAGGAAGAGGGATAGGGGGAACTTGAAGAGGAGGAGGGTGGATATCAGCAAATGTAGAACAGAGGGATTCTAGGGTGGATGAGGGAGCGGAGTGTTCCTTTGGGTCATCTTTCGGAAGTTTTGGATGTCTTCATGAGTTTCGAGGGGGGGGGGGTAGCTGAAGAGGACCTGGAAAAAAGGGTTCTCTTGTGAGGAGCAGATGAAGAGGAGGGCGTAGGAGAGGATGTGGTAGAAGATGGAGTGGAACGTTTAGGTTGCCTGGTGCGACAAGTTAAGTGAGGAGGGGGAGTTGTAGAGATAGCATCTGGAATTTGACTGGGGGAGAGGGGGAGTAGAGGTAGGATGGTTCAGGGTAAGGGGAAGAGATACTGGGGGAGATGCTGAAATGTGGGAGATGGGAGAGTAACAGAGTGGACAGTTTTGGAATAGGTGGAGAGGACTTAGAAACAAAGGTTCTCTTGAGAGAAGCAGAGGAAGAGGAGGGTGTAGGAGAGGATGTGGTAGAAGATGGAGTGGAACGTTTAGGTTGCCTGGTGCGACAGGTTAAGTGAGGAGGGGAAGTGGTAGAGATTGGAGTATCTAGATTTAAATTGGAAAATGAATTTGACTGGGGGAGAGGGGAGGTAGAGGTGGGATGATTCAGGGTAGAGGGAAGAGATACAGGGGGAGTTGCCGAGACATTTTTAGAAGACGGGAAAGGAGCAGAGTGGACAGTTTTGGAAAAGATGGAGAGAGAAAAACCTTGTCGGCAGGCCTAGTTTAAATCTGAGAACTAATACCTCACATTCAAGCTTATAGGCAGGACGGCTCCTATAAAATACATTATGGCAGCAACCACAATTGGTACACGTACGTGACTGAGCAGAGCAGTTAGAACGGTCATGACCAGGTTGGGAACATAGAGGGCAGCAGTCTGTGAAGCGGCAGTTTGGCTGAGTGACCAAAACGCCAACATTTCTGATACTGACGAAGAAGGGGTCTATGTGGTCGGACAGGGCTGGACACCACCAATATAAACTTCATGTCTATGGTAGTTAATCTTGGTAGTATTGGTATGGGATTTACGATGACCTTTGGAAGGAAGAGTGTAGTACTGTACTGCCACGTATCGTAGATAGAGCAGTCAGTTCCAGTACAAATATTAAGAGAGGAGTAAGGTTCGACAGGAATGGGTTTGCTAGTGAGGTCAGTCAGGGTTGATAATGCACGAGCTTGGGATCCCGATGTAACTGTGACAAGGCGTGATCGATTGAAAAGACTGCGAAAGGAAACTTTACCTATTTGTTTTAGGGAGACATTTTTGGAATAGAAGGGTATTTTCAGTGTAAGGGACTGTATGGTCAATCACAAAGAATCAATCCCACTTGGCTGGGCCAAATAGAGTACTCAAAAGGTTTGCAGAAGTTTAAGGAGCAGAAGGACGAGGGCGGATTGAAGATGGGGTGGTATTTGAGTGAAGCAGTACTGTGGGGAGAAGGACAAGTAGGATGAAGAGTAGTAATAAGAGGAGGGGGTACAAACGAAGACAAGTAGATGGAGTGGAGAAAGTTGGGAGAGAGGAAGGGGTGCATTCCGTGACCAAATGAGGGGCAGGAGTCTGAAAACCAACAAAATCAAATTCAAATAGGCTAGTTGATGAATGGGCAAGCTTTAATGCCCCTAATTAGGGTAAACAATCTTCATTATTGGCCATGGTTAAGCCTGAGATAAATGGGGAAAAGAAACGGTCTACCTCTCAGGGTTCCCATAATGTGTAATGGCTAGGCAATTGACCAAGGAAATACCGTGCCCATGGCTCCCGGAGGCCGTTCATGACTGGCACAAAGTCAGCCTTTCATCCTTTCAGCATGGCTCTCACCTTAGGAAATGGATAGAAGAAGGGGATGAAGAAGAGAAGGGAAAAAAGGGGGAGAAGAAAAGACCATTCAAAATCAGTTGAGGCAAAGGCCGAGGCCCAAGGTTAGGGTAATCTCCTACATTGGGACTCAGTCTCTGTCTCAAACCGCTTCATAAAAACGAGCAACGGATTGGGGGGAGGGCTCTTTGTTTAAGTCTCCCGTAATTACCGTAAAATTGGCTTTCGCTATCACCTCTACGGACTTCTCTACCTCTTTATCACTATGACTAGAGGCTGGGCATAAACTTGAACAAGCTTTAGGTTGTTCTTTTCGTTTAATTGTAGTATTACAAAAGCTACTCGTTCGCACACACTGCAGAATATTATGACATATATTGGGTGTGCGTGTGTATGTTTATTTAGATTGATTGATAAATAAATATACGTATACGCACGTAAGACATTTTGCAATTTTGCAATTCTCTGTATGTAGAAGGCCTACAGAAAATTATGTAACATAATCTTTTAAAGTAGAAAAAAAAAAAAAGGATTTTAAATGAATATTTAATTTATGATTAAATGGAAGGCAGTTTTCATGATGTGACTGTTTATATCAACTCTAATTTACACTAATTGCTGGTATGCCAACACGCTCCTGATATCAATAGCTTTACATAATATTAACAAGGTCTGTCAGACAAGTTATTGTTTCTTCTATCACTAAGATAGTCCTCAAATGGTAATGTTACTAGTTTATCCGGTCATTTTACGCATATATATATCATCATCATACCGGACCTAACGCACACGGGGGCTCATAACCGCACTAACCCTTTGTACAGCCAACAACAAAATGGGTGACGCCTTGTCATGCCTGGCTCGGAGAGATCATGCCCTTCTTGCCCTGAAAGGAGGCCCACGTTCAAACAACTAGGACATCGGATGGTTCGAATGTGAGGGGGAAGGAAATTACGGAAATCAAACAAAGAAAGTGCAATGAATGAAATATATATGGAGAGAGAGATGGATTGCTTTTATTCCTATTTAGTTGTTGATTTGATAAATATATTGAACCTGTTATCGATTATGATTTCGAAAATAATAATCATGAAATCTTATCACAAGTTTTTTAAAATTCTTTATCATATTTTCTAAATAAAAATCCTTTAATATTGTTGGAACTACCTATTCATATTAATATTCGTCCGCCGGAAATATTCTTCGTTTGCCTTAACCCAGAGCCGTACATTAATTAATATATGGCTCTGTATTATCCTAAGCAGCTACCTTCTCTCTCACTCTCCTGTCTTATATCACCTGGATCCACTGTTTAGAAAATGGTAAACTTTTGATATGTTATTTGGATACTCACGACAATATTTCATACGCCAATATATTTTCCAATTGTTTACAATTACTTCATTACCAAAAATAACGAAATGGATATGCAAAAGGCGTACTGAGCAGGAGATATTCAATGTAATGAACTTCTTGAATAGTTTGGAGGAGAACACCACATAAATATAAATGCACACACACATACATATGTATGTATATATTATATATATATATATATATATATATATATATATATATATATATATATATTATATATATATATATATATATATATATATACATACATATACCCATACACTCTATCTCTCTCTATATATAATATATATATATATATATATATATATATATATATATATATATATATATATATATATATATATATATATATACATATATATATATATATATATATATATATATATATATATACATATATTATGTATATATATATATATATATATATATATATATATATATATATACATATGTAATATATATATATATATATATATATATATATATATATATATATATATATATATATATATATATATATATATATATATATATATATATATACACACACATATGTATATATATATATATTATATAAATATATAAATATATAGTATATATATATACTTATATATATAACATATAATGTATTTATATACATATATATACAGACACACAGAGACACAGACACACAGACACAGACACACAGACACACACACACACACACACACACACACACACACACACACACACACACACACACACACACACACACACACACACACACACACACACACACACACACACACACACACACACACACACACACACACACACACACACACACACACACACACACATACATACATGTATATGCATACATACATATGCTTTGAGTGTTTACTTGTGTCATAACAAAGAGGTTTCAAAATATACACCCAGATTAAAAAATGACTTTATTATGAAAAACAATAATACTTTTACTAATCTTTTACACACACACATGCATATATACATGTGTCATAACAAAGAGGTTTCAAAATATACACTAGGATTAATAAATGACTTTCTTATGAAAAACAATAAGACTTTTACTAATCTTTTTATACAGCCAAATATTTTATCCATCAGAATACAAGTTAAACATATTTTCCTCTCGCTAATTCTACTATCTGTAGAATACTGTAAAACTAAAACCATCTTTCAAAGGAGTACAGCATATACACTGAAAATTAGCTAAAATTAGATAATGGCTTTCTAAAAGGAAAAGTAACAAAATATGTGTGTGCATGCTTATGTGTGTGTTTGCATGCTTGTCTGCTGTGTGTGTGTGCTTGTGTATTGTGAGTGAGTGAGTGAGTGAGTCTGTGTGTGTGTGTGTGTGTGTGTGTGTGTGTGTGTGTGTGTGTGTGTGTGTGTGTGTGTGTGTGTGTGTGTGTGTGTGTGTGTGTGCTGTGTGTGTGTGTGTGTGTGTGTGTGTGTGTGTGTGTGTGTGTGTGATGAAATATACATGTCCACAAATGAAAATGTGAATGTGTGCAAATGTGAGTCTGAGTGATAGTGTGTAAGCATGTTAGGCCTACAGAAATGATTTTATTATACACAACAATAATAAATGATAAAAAAGGCTTTTACAACTGTATTTCTTAAAATGCCCATAAAACTATTTTATATGCATCAGAATATATGGTTAAAACACCTTTTTTGCCTCTTTAACTTATTAGGACCTGTTTAATAGCTACAACCATTTTTAATGCATAATTTTCCACAGTTGCATATTGCTAAAAGGCGATATGAAACATTCATGTCTGAATGTATTTATGTTACTTAAAATAAAGAAAAGAAGAAGAAAAAATATGAGAACTGGGAAAGGGGGGGAGGGAGAGAGGAGAGAGAGAGAGAGAGGAGAGAGAGAGAGAGAGAGAGAGAGAGAGAGAGAGAGAGAGAGAGAGAGAGAGAGAGAGAGAGAGAGAGAGAGAGAGAGAGAGAGAGAGAGAGAGAGAGAGAGAGAGAGAGAAGAGAGAGAGAGAAGATGTGGGTGGGGGGGGTACCCTGTGTGTGTTTTTCCTGTATTTAAATGTGGATATACTTCCTGGGAAACATAAGATTCCTTTACCTAAAACAGAAACACAGCTAAAATTTCATGTTTGTTGAGTAAATCAAAAGGAGGCAAGAAATTTCATACTGCTGCAATTTAGCAGTATACAAGGTCACCAAAGTATGCTGTCAATGCTTTTACTTTGTTTCCCATTATGCTGTATTCAATATCAACACAGTTTTCTAGTCCTGCTAGCTCAATAATCTGAAAAAAAAGTTATAATGACTTAATTCTGGATAACATAAAGAAATTTGTTTACCTTAATGTAAAAATATAAAAAAATATATATAAATAATTGGGCTGTTCAATAATTGTTTCATTCATATTAGCAATTTTATCATAAAAGAATAAAAACATTTTGTACAAACTAATTTTATAATCATAACAAACCTGATATAAATCACTATTCTTTGGCAGAAAGATAGCTATGTCCTTTGTTATTTTCTGTGCTGTAGATATAAGCGTCTCACAGTTAATGCATCCATCCAGGGCTTTTACATTATACACCTTCTCCTGCATATACTGCGTACCACCCCAAGGAGGACTCAAATACACAACATCAGCCTGAAATACAAGTAATTTTGGTAATAGTGTAAAAAACTGTAAAAAAAATACTTTATATTCAGAATGGGTACTTCACTATATTCTCAAATATATCTAACTGTCAAATATAAAATTCTCATAATTTACCTTTAAAAATGGAGCAAGTTTGAAGAAGTCTCCTACAATGAATTCTATTCGGTGTTCTACACCATAAACTGATGCATTGTGATATGCCATTGCAATTTTCTCGGGATCTATATCAATTGCAATAACTGAAAGTAAATTTCAAGTGGTAGGTATGATGTATATATATATATATATATATATATATATATATATATATATATATATATATATATATATATAAAATGCAATAAGCAGTATTATAGGCTGTGTATATAAATGAAAGATAATACACAATACCAATTTATTTATTTCATTTATCTAATTACTTGGCCATACATTCTGTTTACCCATTGCCCACAAAGGACATACCATTCCCCTTGTGGCATCAAAAAGTTTTCATTACTAGGTCTTCTCGCTGAGTGATGTGAACCACCCAACATGATACCATGATATTTAGAACTCATTTGTTTCATGTTAAGGCACTGTGGAGGTGCAAAGATGAAGGGAGAAGGGGAAGGGAGATGAGGGGAAGTGTGAAAAGAGATGGGGAAAATAGATGTCACTGAAACATAATATACTGTGATGTCATAGGCCCAGGGATATTGCTTGTGGGATGCAAAAATATAGTGTGATCTGATTGCCTAACAATCTGTGTTAAAGGGGGACATTAAGTCCCATAAATTAATCATTTGCTAGCTCATATATGGCATCTACTGTTATCTCCTGGTAACTTTCTATTCATTCTCTATGTGTCTATATCAAATATCTGTGTAATTCTAACATGCTTCTAGGTACACCTCCAGTGAGGACAGCAATGGACTGCTACTTCAACCTCAGTCAACCAGTAAGTAGCCATGATATCACTCTCTTGGTTGTGGAAAGATTTTTTTCCCCTCTTGTCTGGTGCACCAATGGCCTCTACACAGAATGGTATGACTGATTGCTGGACAAGTACTGACAAGGGATATCTGCTAAGGGTCCACTCAACAGCAGCTTTGGATTATATATTTCAATAGGGCACTGTGTTTGATTCAGATAAGGTTTTTGTGAGACAGTGGGAGCAAAATGCTCTTGGGACCCAGTAGTTATAAATATCTATATCTATATACTCTAAAATTTGAAAATCTAATGTCAATCTGTAAGCCAATAAAAAAAATAATGTATATTTCACACTTTTTAAACCAAAAAATCAACTAAAGTGAACTCCCTTCAATCACTTCATGGAAACATCAAATCAGATGTCTAATAGAGACCTCAGAATATATAAAATCAATCAAAAGACACAAGAAACAGGCCCTTGAGTGAGTACCTGAAATTTAACAGGAGCCTATGGGTTAACAAATATACAGCATGATACACAGCCTATGAAGAACGTATAGATTACTTGTTTTTTAGCATAATTTTTTTTTTGTATGAAATAATGCAACTATATCTAGTATACAGACATGATTTCATCTATTTACCATGGTTACATGTTGCTGCCAATTGAATGGCATTTCCACCAGCACCACAAAAGGCATCTACAACCACATCACACCTGCATCGGTATGCATGATGGATAGCAATTGTTTCTGGAGTTACAGAAAACCATGATTCTGAAATACAAACACTAGTTAATCAATCATCAAAATGCTGTATAATTTAATTTAAATAATATTAATAGCAATAATGATAAAATTTAAAAATTTCTGTGTAAAAAAAAAATAATAAAAAAAATAAAGGAATGGAGAAAGGTAGGAAATTATCTGACTCCATGGTGACTAAGGTCTTCAGAATCTCTCTATTTAAACAAAACTGACAAAACAAAACTACAATGTAACTGGCAATGATAATCTACTTAATACACAAGTTCACATTATGTAACTGGCAATGATAATCTACTTAATACACAAGTTCACATTAATGCCTTTATTTTAATTGGCAAACTAATCATATATCTTTGATCTCCTTATTCAATTTCTTGCAGTTGAAAAGTCTTGCTATAATATTAATACCAGCTTTCTTAAAAAATACATCCCACAATCCCTAAGGTGATATTGCCTTGTCATTCACTT
>NW_020868842.1:150000-155000 GCF_003789085.1 Penaeus vannamei
TAACAGCAACTAGTGAACTCTCTCTGCCTGGGTCACACCAATGAATGCCTTCTTAAATGGCCAGTGGTGACCTATGCATATAGAAGCAGATGACCTGGCTAATTTTAAAAACATACGGACATCATGGAAGCCATGTGGCTTGGTCTGGACTTACATGTATGCCATATTGCTTGGCAAATAGTGCTTGAGCAGTGGCATGGCCAGCCAGCCCTGGGGAGATCCAAGCTGGAAGGATCTTACCCCAGTAACAGTGGCTAGCTCTCTGCTAGCTCTGCCTGGGTCATGCCAAAATGTGACCTACGCTGGTGGAAGCATATATCCTGGGTAATTTTAAAAGCACATGGACATGATGGAAGCCTCGTGGCTTGGTCTGTGAGTTAAATGGATTATACACATACCATAGTTCCCCCCCTCCCCATCGTGCTCTCCACTCCTGCAACAAGCTGGTCCAAATCAAGGACCTTATGGATCACTACAAGAACGGCCGAATCCCAATGATTGTCAAGCCAATTAATTAACATTAATGCTATATTTGAATTATTGTTATTGCTTAAACTGTCTCAGTAATGTTTGCCTCACCTACTGTACTTCCATTCTTCTTCTGTTTATTTTCAGCCTCTGGCTGCATCTCCTCTCAGTATACCATAAATTATCATTATTGTTATTATTACTATCATCATTATTATAACACACACATACACACACACACACACACACACATGCACAAGCATACACGCACCCACACAAATGCAAACATATATATGCATGCTTACCTTAAAACTTACCTTAGCCCAGCTCTTTTTGGCTTCTTTTTTTTCCCTCTCTTGCATTCGATACTCTTTACTTGTGATACATCATCCATGTCAAAAGTAACATCTGATCGTTCTTGTTCCAGTACCTTTGTTTGGAGAATACACTCATTTTCATTTTCTTCATTATTTGTAATCTGTTGTTCTTCACCAGCACTTTTAAATTTCTTCTCTACATGCTCTTCACATTCATAAGAATCATCATATGATTTTCTAGATGCCTTCCTTGTGTTTTTGTTTGAAGAAAAGCCTCCTTCATTGGTGTACATTGGAGAAGTATCTACAGTTTTTGGATTGTTGTCTGTCGTAGGCAATGCAGAACTATTTTCAGATGTATTATAGCAGGATTCTTCCTCCAAAGCACCCATATTTGTACTGTAATTTTCAGTGTCAGAATATTTGAGGTTTGCAGATCTATTGAAATATTCTTCAAGTTTGTCTGTTTTGGTAATACCACTCAGCAACAAGAACCTCCTCAAATGTATCCAGTATCTTTCTTCTGAATGTTTGTCATAAAGAGCATCTAACTTCTTTTTTTCTTCCCCCTCATTTGTTTTTAGATTAGAGTTAGATTTGTCACTGTTACTGAAATCAGTTTTGCTTTCATTTCCTTCTTGTGTCTGTGCTTCTATTTCCATAGCTGAATCCTCTTGTTCTTGGGGGCAATTATGTAAAAACTCCAGGTCTTCTGTTACCTCTCCAAGGCCCTCTATAATCAAGGGTAAAACATCAGGGTAATTTTCTATATATGAGTCATACCACTCAATATAATCTGGTTTACAGAGTTTTTTATATTTGTGCACCCATGAGAGTGAGATGTACACTTCCTTCCATGCTTCCCAGTGAATCAACCAGTCTTGCCATATCTCTATAGGTACATCTGGAGGATATGTTTCAGTCTGGAATACAATAGTACATCATATATCAGACATACTGAACAATAGCTAGAAATATAATATAAAACAAAAAATTATATTTCTGTAACTCTACAAAGACACTCATTTTATCATGCAATTAAAGAATGCACTCTACCAAGTAAAACTAATAATCCTTTAGAATCAAACTATCAAATACAGTTTATCATATTCTCATAAAAAAATCTTAAGAGCAGAAAATATGCAAATATTTTGTTCCAATAGACAACAGTGAGTCATAAATAAGGAAAAAGAATAATAAAAGGAAGAAAAAACATAAAAGGATGTAAACACAAAATTAAACGCCCAAGAAAGAAGAAAATATTAAAAGAGTAAAGAGTAAAAGAATGAGACAGAAACAGAACATATAAAACAAATTAAAAGAAGAAAAAATAAAACAGAAGTGCTAAAATATTACCATTTTACAAGTGCTCAACCCCCAAAGAGTCACTTTGTAGACCGTATATGACGTCAACTGATTTTTCTTTCCATGAATTTTCAAGATTTTGTCAAATATTACTGGTATTAATACTGTTATCTTTTTTATTGCTGACATAATGTTGTCAGTATGTTAATAGCAATGAAAAATAAAAGAAGCTCTTCCATAAATCGAGGAAAAGAGTAAACAAGTGAAATAAGTAGAACTAGTAACTGACTACTTGGTGACTAAGCACTTGTGGAGCAATGTAGGTGTATACACAATGAATAAACTAAAATCATAATGTTACAATGGTCATGGCATATATGTCAAGCTTCCCACCCACTGGCACCTGGTTGGTGGTAGGGCTTAAAAGACAAAGTCTGAGGCCCAGTGTAGGGAATCACCCCTACCATGGACCTCATCCCTTGCCTCATCCAATTTTACATAGTTTTTACTTCTCCCCCTTTCTTTTTCCTTTCTGTGCTGAAAGGGTGAAGGGCTTGCTTTGTGTCAGACCTGAACTGCCTTTATATTCTGTTTGCTTTTCCCTCTTTACCCTTTTCACTAACATACTAACCTACAGTACCTACAAACCTTTGACATATGACATATTATGTCCTATTCGCTAACTCATTTTGCCATTTTTGCCACAATACTTTATCATAGTGCTGTTTGACCTTTCCTTAAATAGGGGCTTCATCCCTAAGCCTCACCATTTTGCAATATATTGAATAGGCCTCAAATAACCTTAGATGATGATGCAGCCAAAAATTTTAAACAAACATATAAAATGAAATAAATATGTAGGGGTAGGTTATTTTAGCCAACCACCTCAGGTTTATTATTTGAACAATAATAGCATCAATAATTTTGGTAGTGGTTATGATTATGATGCAGATATCAATAATGGTGATGATAATAACAAATATTGGTATGGGTGATAATAATGATAATAAGTCTCATACAGTAGGGATGCACAACCATCTTTCCCTACAATGGATGTTCTACAATGTTGAATACCTTCTAAAGGTTAACAAGTTGCTTTATGATATGCAATTTTAATATTCCTACCTTCACTTCTTCAACAGCTTCACCACAGGGTCTTTCTTCATCTTGTTCAGCATCCTTTTTTGGGCCTTTCTTTGTATATTCACTAGTAAAGTTAAAATGTTAGCATTAATATCATGGTTCACTTTACACCAATATTCAATTATTATAATTTTGGTTAAATTTCTAAAATAAACATCATCTGTAATCTTAAGTATTCAATTTCTTATTGGTTGAATATTGGTACTATAATAACTACATAAAAAAAAACATCATATGCATTTGAAGACTGTGAAGAAAGTCTGGATTTAAAATAACATTTACTACTTTATATAATAAATGTACAAAACATTGCCATTTCTACCACCTTTCTTATAGAGTACATCCTCTTACTTTGCAACTTTGTACTGTGTATCATTTAGAAATACCTAAGGGGGAGGGTAGACTAAAAATGGTGTTATTTAATATCTTAAAACTTCATTAGGCTACTTAAACAAGAGATATATTACTTTTACATACAATAATGGTCAGGTGAGGTCAGTCATAAATTGTGCAGTGATATAGGATAGTTCATGGCTTTCCAGCGCAGAGTAGATAAGCGTGTGAAACATTGCTGCAAAATAGTTATTTTACCAAAAGGAATCAAAGGTTACAACACTGGAAGAATGGTTAATGATAAATGGTTGGAACAAATAAATGTGCTAGATACCAAAGGTCATATAGCACTGTGGTGAAGTATTGTGGCAATAAGGGTAAAGAAGAGGTAAAGATTATTATAAAATGTGTTAGATGTTAAAGATTAGAGAGCGCTATAGGATGTTATGTAATGAAAAGGGAAAAGAGGGGAGCAAATGAAGTAAAGCAGAAATTAGTTAAAAGAGAAGGGTTAAGGGGGGAGGGTGATTGTGCATATTGCAGTGTATCTGTGACTGGGGAAGGAACAGGGACACTGTTCATGGAAAACAGAAATGGCTGTTGGAGAAGTAGGAGAAGAATCCAGGGGTGTTAAATGTCAAAGATTAAAGAGCGTTTTAGGATTGTATGGTAGTGAAAAGGGAAAAGAGGGGAGCAAATAAAGTGAAGAAGAGTTTAGTAAAAGTAAAAGAAAAAAAAGGGAAGGGTTAAGGTTGCTTGAGTGAATTGCAGTGTATCTGTGGCTGGGGAAGGAATAGGGACATTGTTTAAGGAAAACAGAGGTGGCTGTTGGAGGAGAATAATACGGGGGATGAGATAAGGGGACTGGGGAAGGTGGTAAAGTATCAGGAAGAGTGTCAGGAGGGGAGGAGTCTGGAGAAGGACACTGTTGTGACAGAAGGGATCCGTGTGAGCATTCAGGTGGGAGCAGTAGAGAGGAAAGGGTGTGTTGGGAGAGTGTAGAAGGAAGGGGGGAACATGAGGAGGGGGTAGGATGGTTATCAGCGAATACTTTAAAAGTAGAGGGAATGGGATCAGTTGGATTGGAGGGTGGAAGAGAGAGTGGAGTGTTCCCTTGGGTCATCTTTATCAAGTTTTAGATGTCTTCAAGATTATCTGGAGGGGAGTTGGGTGCAGATGACTGAAAAACAAAAGTTCTCTTGGAGACATAGTTGAATGAGAAGAGTGTTCTCAGAGTAAGGAGCTGTGGGGGGGGGGGGGAATCACAAGGAATCTATCCCCCTTGGCTGGGCCAAAGAGAGTACTCAAAAGGTTTGCAGAGGTGGAAGCAGGAGTAGCATGAGGGCGGGAGAAAGATGGGGAGGTGTGAAGTGGAGTAGTTCTGTGGGGGGGAGGGACAATAAGGATGAAGAGTAGTAATAAGGGAAGCGAGGG
>NW_020868842.1:167500-180000 GCF_003789085.1 Penaeus vannamei
TTCTATTTCAAAATTTATGACAATACACCAGTAATACTCACATGATATTGAATATTTATAATAACAAATAAATTTCTTACACTCCACAAATCAATGTGTTAGATCCATATTACAGGTAAGAGGAGCTTGAAGAATTGTGCGGTATTTTTAAAATTATGTACTCTTACATACATACACAGAATCAGTCATTATATTGTCTAATGCAGGTGTCTGTTTACCTTCAAATCCTCCCCATGGGGGCTGCCACCCCCAACCTACACCCTGGGAAACAAATAATCCTCCTGTACCCCTCTTGATTAGCACCATGTCAACTATCAAAATTTTGTTTTAGAAAATATTTGACACCTTCAGTTTTGAGGGAACTTTTTTGATTTGTCGCACTAAAAAGAATAAATTGAGCAGGAGATTGGATTGGCCACTGTATTGCTGCCAAAATTGCCAGTACCAAGCATAAAGCTAATTACTAACACTGTGATGATCCATCTTCCAAAGTGACACGATGTTGATCCAAAATATAAGTATATATAAAATTGAACATACCCAATGTTACACGGAGCACAGAAGTTGGATGGTCCTGCCCTAGCAAAAGTCCAAGGATGTGGTTGGCAGTGTGTATTGTTCCAATATGGGAAGCAATTGATGTAAGTAGTCAGTAATGTTAAATAGTTAAAAATGAATAATAGAAATGATAAATAGAAAGGAAATAAAAAGTCATGTAGATTGGAGAGAGCACCAAAACAAAAAGAGAAGCATCCAAAAACGAGAGGAAAGGTAATGAGAAATATGAGATGAAATGAGGAAAAAGCGACTAATTAGAAAGGGTTTCCATGCTTATTGTAATATGTCCACAGAAAATGTGACATTTATAGAAAACTGACCCATAAAAGATACAATATTAAGAACAATGGTTGTGCGAGTGTTTTGTGGTCTTCATCTCTGGGCTCTGATATGCATTGGATATTTCCGTCATTTTGCAGTGAATATGAGGTTGCAGCCGCTGTACCTGTGTTGTTTATGACTATATCTTATACTCTGGTATCCACTTTTTTATTATCAACTTGCAAAGGAAATGTAGTAGATGTAAATTGTCTTATTTTTTGTCACTCAATTACTTACTTGCTTGGCTATTTTGATGGGTGTGCATCTTGTAGGTTAGACACATGTGTTATTTTCCCTTTTTTTCTGCATTTTCAGCATTTTTGTCATTTTCCAATGGTAATAGACTGTTTTCCTTGCATCCTTATCATCTTTCTAGGTAGTCCATAACACTGCAAGAATAATGACAATAAGTAACATTTTGGTATTTGTCATTTATTAATTAATTTATTTATTTTATTATATTTTGAAATTTATTTATTTATTTATTTATTTTTGTAATATTCAATTTTCTGTAATGCAACTGTTGACGCCGGTCACGGCGGCCAGGAATAGGCTTCTGAGCATGGAAATAGTGTTCTCCTTTTAGCCAGCACTCTTCCAGTCATGGCTCATAGAGTACATTTTACATCCCAGCCTACAGGTAGATTTTCCCAATATATAATATTCATGTAACCTGCCCCTCAAGCCAAATTTTTTCATTTGGTTACATCATCTGTATCATAGGGATTAATTTTTGGGTTATTCTTGTGAAGAGGTTGTACCAAGATAGAGAAAATCCAGCTTTTCCTCTAGTAATTTGTCATATTCTTTAATTTTATATCCTATCTAGTACCTACATGTTATGGGTCACTAAGTTTGTCTGTTGTGCAGACTAGGTTTTTCTTCTTATATTTTTGGGTGATAGATTTTTTACTCCTGGCTTTTTATAGTCCAGTTGGAATATACATACGGGATGTTTGTTTTCATTTACCAGAGTCTTAACATGCTGAGGCCATTGTATTGCTCTGTGCAGTCAAAATCTGAACAGATACTTAAAATGTCAATTTTTGGATACATAAATTTGTGTATTAGAATATCTGTGAAGGAGCAATAGTGATATGAAATAAGTGTGTTGCATTTTAGTTCCCAATTCTGTCACAAAATTTATTCAACAATTGTGATAGTTTCAATTTACTACAGCCACGCAGTACAAGGTAAAATTTGCCTGTAATCAATAGAATGTCGAAAAATAAGACTTCTCATTTATTAATACCATTTATGGCATTACCTTCAGAAGTTGATATACTTATATGTTATTTGATATACTTTTACAGGAAAACTTTTACAGGAAAATATGATAACACATAATCAAAGAGGAAAAAAACACATCCTTATGCATGAAATAATCTGTAGGCAAAAGATAAAATCCGAGAGCAAGTCCGCGATGATCAGTTGGGGGTCCGGGGACAGAACTCCTAGCAGGAAAATCTGAAAGGGGTCTGGGGACAAAGTCTTGGGGTCAGGGAGGTATTTTGTTCATAAGGTGATATTTGTGGATTTCTCAGTGGTTAGAGTAATTGATACTTAGTCTCAAAGGGGTGTGGTAAACATTACCAATACTTTCATTTATATCATATGCTTTGGAAAATAAGATGATGTTCATGCAAATTACAGTGTTGGTAATAGAAAAAATGATAATTGCAAGATTGAATGGCTGTATGAAACCTGAAGATTACCCAGCAATCTAAGTTCCTGTGATTGGGTGTGCCAGGGAGAAGGGTTGATGGGGTACCCCCTGATACCCCCTAACAAACGTTGTTGGTATGCATGACAAGGTAGAGCTAAAACTCAGCAGTACTAAGTGGACTTAGGCTGTGAGTAGTGCTTTTTGCAATATTTTCCCTTCATTTTGGGGTTGCAGCACATGGTGTCTGCAGATTATTTTTTGATGCTGTAAAGATTAACTTTTTTATGTGGCAGGAAGCCAATCCCAGCATAGTATACTAATATAGAATCAGTCACTGCTGCATAAATTAATATATTCACAAAATCAGATGGTAGAGTATCCATTATAACTCAGAAGACCACCACCATGTATATTGTGGCAAGATATGATTTATATGGCCATATAAAGAATTAGTTCAAGCTTCTCTTACCAAGTGTATATAGGTATTGGAAGTACATTGGCATTTGCTAGAATTCAACATATGGAAAAAACATATTTTGATTTCACATTCTTGACAATCCTTGGTACTGTAATTGTTCAATCTAAGCCTGCATAAAAGGACACTGAGAGCAATGTTTTGTCCTTTGGGAAAAGCCAGCAAATCTCTTACATGCATATTTGGCAGGCTGGAGCTTGAGCTGATCAGTAAGCTTTATCTTGTTCAATAAGCTTTTATCTTCTCAGGATATATCTGATGGTGGTTTGACTGTCTACCATAGTACAGTAACTGTAGCATCATTAGGAATAACTATGTGAGAATGATTAATGAACTTCATTGTGTGACTCTGCCCTTGCCTTTATTTCCTGCATGGTTTTCATAACTTTTGTTATCAGTTTACGCATTCTAGTTGCAATTACTTTAATTTTACTCAATCTTTACAATTCTATCCTGAACATTTACCCAGCCTTTTGTGTGTGAAATGGGGGATAAAAAGGATAGCATGAAAAAAATCATCAGGTATTGATATTCTTATTGCTTTTCTATTATATGATGCATAACAATAGAATAAATAGTTCTTGAATGTAAGACCACATCCACCTGAATTGAAGTTCCTGTTATACCAGCAAGATTGGGAGCATTCCTGGGAATCAAGGCAAAACATGCATAAAAGACAAGTTAAATTGTAAAACTTTTGTACGAGTTAACAATTTTTCAAGTGAAAGTTGAATAGTCAAAATATGTGCTGTTTTAGTAATTTATTATTTTAAATGTTTCCTGATGTTGTGCATATGATTCTAACAGATATTTTTCAGTTGCTTCCTGTTTCTAAGGTAATTTATATAACCAGATATAACCTAAATGTGAGTCAGGCCTTTACATTATCCCCAAGTCACTTTTGGTTTCCCCAGCCCAGACCCATCTATTACGTTGAAAATGTTTTATATATCCTAAACCTAACATATTAATCCATTCATGCTTGGTGACATGTTATAATGTCATAGCAAATTTTTAATTGATGTTGGATGACATCTAAGTACACCATGTGCCAGACCATGAACCAATTAGATAAATAAGCCTAGAGTAATGTATAATTACTTTATTCATAAATTTACTTGTCGTTAACCTAATAACAATGGGTTTCCCATATATGAGACACACGAAAAAATAAACAATTGCTGGGTGTCCCACCAGTGTGACGCTCTGTCGAGACTCGCGCTCTGACACAGCAGTGGGCCGTGGCCGGCGCACAGTCAGAGTCCGGGCCAGCCCTCCGTGCCAATTTTGTAGCTGCCTGGAACCTTTTATTTTCGGCTTCAAAATATACCGGCGGTAATGGGTTAATGAGTTAATCTCCAGGCAAGAAAGGCTTCTCTTGTCCCTCCCTGATCCTCCTGCACCTTTCTAGAATGTTTTATATGAAGCAAACCTAAACTTAGACTATTTATTATATATCTGTTAAAGAGGACTCCCCTCTCATTCTAAGGATGGTGTTGTGCTTAGTGATCACACTTCTTGGTTTTGAAAAAATTAGATATGAAAACACACAAGCGTGAGTTAGAAAACTACCAAGTACTTTTATTGTGAACTAATCTTGCAAATTCATCTTTATTTAAACTAGTCTCTTGCGGACATACTATTTGAGTCATACTTGGTGACGTGTTCTTTTATTGTAAACTAATTTTGCAAATTCATTTTTATTGTAAACTAGTCTCTTGCAAAATCCTTGAAAAATGTTTAATTTCTTACTGTACATTTATATTTTGATATGAAAACAAATCTTTCTGAGATTGATATATATTTTTATGATGAAAGATGGGCTTGACCTTCCTCCTCTTCATCTTCACACATTTTTTTACCCATTGGCAATAGGGCATATTCCCTGTCCACTGGAGGTTTTGTTTTGTCAATTTTGTTAATGCATAGGTGGCATCACAACCATAAACACCCATGTTTAACCCATGCTGCTAATATTTGTAAAGCAAAGTTTTTATTATTGCTAAGATTATTAACATTATCTTTATCTTTATAGTGTTGTTAACAATGATAGTTGATAATACATTACTTCACAAATTCAATGATTAGTATAAACTGGTGTCAGAGGAGGCAAGTAATAAACTCCTTGGCTACTAAGCACTTTTGTGGAGCCATCTGTGTAAACAAAGTAATAAAATCAAATCACAGCAGATGTGCTATGTATACATGCTTTTGTGGTGTCATTGAGTTGATATGTTCCAGAAAATATTATCAGATATTTATATGCTTGATACATATGATTATATGCATAATGATATAGTTGATTATATGTTCAATATAATTCTGGTTGTTTCAGTAACATTTATTGTTTAGGTGTACCCTTCTAATATGTATAAGAATTGAAATACATTAGACAAATTTTCAGCTTGTATTAAAGCACTGATTGTTTGAGGTGTATATATTTTTGTATTTTCATCAGGATTTCAATATATAAGGGAGGTCATGCTTCTTAATTCAAGTACTTTTCTATTTATTATTTGGAGGATCTTATCCTATGATAGGAACTGGCAAAGGTTGAGGCCATCTCAAAGATATCTGTAGTTATGAAAAAAATACTCTTTTTCTTTCATAGGAGCGATGAAGTCGAGGTGGCAGAGAAAAGCAGTATTAGCACTGCTAGTTCTTGGCCTGCTGTTACCTTTTGGTATTAAAGCAGATGACGACGACGATGAAGAAGCTCTTGTCACAGAAGAGCAAACAGTAAGTTATTGATATCTTGAACAATTGTGGATTTAAGAATGCAAAAAAAAAGATATATCAATACATTGGTTTTAGATGATATATGGTGATTTATGGGTAGAGATTATGATTTCAGATAGTGGATAACCTACTTCTGTACTTTCATTGATGAGCAGGGTCTTCAAAAATCAATAAGCATATGTGGGGTACTCTTCATCTTCATCTTTTAGTTTTTCTTCAATAATGATAAGGTTTCCACTAGTAGAATGTACATTGAGATTTCATCTCCTGTATGAAATTCAGTATTGATGTACTCAGACAAAAACAGATTAGAACATATTTTTGTACTAAGCAGTACAAAAGAAATGGTTGAGTACAAAGTCAGGATGGGACTTGGACACAGCTTGAGGGCTTCAGGGGCTTCTTCCTGCTAAGCTGTGCGGAAGTAAGGGGAGAAGCAAGCCTAATGCATTGATTCATATATAGTGGAAATACTTTATTGTAGGTTCCCTTTGTTTATTATTATTGAAGGTGCTCATTGGGATAGGTTATTTTTTAAGATTTAGAAGTTTCTGAAATAATCATATAATGGAAATTATTTTATGGTTTTGTAGGAAATGAGTATTTCTTGTGGGATAGATATATACATTTAGATATTAACATATTCTTTTAGAAGACAATATGTATGTTCCTTTAGGAGGCAACCTCTGAACAGCAGTATATATATACATTTAAGTTAGATGAAAATTTATATTGTTTAATTTAGAGGTGACTGTGAATTGATTAGATGATTTTAATTGTTTGTTCTGTTAGAATACATATACATTAAATAGCCACACACCAAAGACTTTTTATGTTTGCCAAGGAATGATCCAGCTGTGCCCTTGCAAGTCTGGCAAGGTATTTCGTCATCCTAGCAACCTAACAAATGCTAAAATGATTACGGTACAGTGTTGCCAAACCAGGGAAAATTTATGTATTTGCTCAGGAGTAGTGCATTCTAATAATTCATGTGTTAACTATATATTTTGTATACTTTATTTTAAACCCTGTTTCTTGCCTTAGGAGATGTGATTTTAATGTATCAGCATTTTGAAGCTTCTGAATAATAGTTATGATTTCCTTTTCCTTTATCTTGGTCAGACAATCTAGAATGCCTGTTATGAATTATTTTGAACAGCTGTGTTGGATAATGTTTTTTCTTATTCCTTGTTAGGAAGGAGAGGAAGAGGATGTAGAGGAGGTTGTGTATGCAACACCCAAGGCACTACCAAATGCATATCTGACAGAAACATTTGATGACCTAACTGCCTTTGAGAAGACATGGATCAAATCTGAAGCCAAGAAGGATGGTGTTGATGAAAACATTGCTAAATATGATGGTCAGTTCAAACCTTGATACAATTATGTCATGTATAATTATTTAATTTTTGTAAGATAGTTTTGTATCTTGCTTAACTTGACTATATGAATTTAAAATGTTTATTGATACAAGCCTTTTGTTTTTTGTGTTTGTCATATATTCATATAATATATTAGATACAAGCAAACAGTAATATAAATAAGAATTATATAGATATACTTTGGTGAGTCTTTTGGAAGCTGCCATAGGTATGATACTGGTTTCCCACATTCATACTTCATTATCCTGTGATTTTATTATATGATTGCTTTCGAGTTTCTTTTAAATTCATATGGTTTTACAGCTTGAAAATTCATGAACACCAGGAATATGTGATGTAGTGTTGGATAATTATTTTTTTTCTTGTACCTTGTACAGGTGTTTGGGCAGTAGAACCTGCTGAGCGATTGGCCCTCACTGGCGATCGTGGGTTGGTTTTGAAGTCAAAGGCAAAACATGCAGCAATTGCAGCACCACTAAAGAAACCATTTGTATTCAGTAACAAGCCTTTTGTGGTTCAGTATGAAGTTAATTTACAGAATGGTCAAGAATGTGGTGGAGCATATCTCAAAGTAAGAACTTTGGGAACTAGATTTTTTTTTGTGATTATAATTACACATAACAGTTTAAAAGCATTGAAGTGTTTTTTTGATCTAACCACTTCCTTACAAATTTTAACAGCTAATCAGTGCCCAAAAAGGACGTGTGGATCTGAAAAATTTCCATGACAAAACGCCTTACACTATTATGTTTGGACCAGACAAATGTGGAAATGACTTCAAGTTGCATTTCATCTTCAGGCATGTTAATCCTCTTACTGAAGAAATTGAAGAAAAACACGCTAAGGTAAGTATTAATCATACCAGTTTACTTTTGATCATTAGTTGTGTACCTTATTTATACAAGATCTGTTTTATGATGGATTGATTTTCACTAAGATTAATGGATAAATTTATATTTGTCTTAGCATTTTATATTGGTTTTCTGTGTGAAAATGTTTGTCCTTGTGATAAGATTAACTGTTATGATCAGATTTTTATAACAGCTTTGGAACAGAACTTGTCTTTTAAAAAATATACATTTTTAAAATTCTGTATTCTGTCTTTTGCAGAGACCACGTGACAAGATTGAGGAACCATTTAAGGACAAGAAGTCTCATTTGTACACATTAGTAATTCGACCAGACAACACATTTGAAATAAGCCTGGATCATGAGGTAAGAAGATAAGAGATTTACTTTTACAGAAAATAATTGATATTTCATTTATCAGGTCAGTTTTAAGTATTCAAGTATTTGATGAAATGTATTTGAAATGAAGGTTTTAGGAATAGAGTTTTAGGCTTAGTAAAAAGTTATGATAAAGTAGGATTGAATTTGTTTTTTTCTCCATTGCTTGAATGTGAAAAATGTCAGAAAAAGTGATGTCCTGTCATGTCTTGGCAGACCACCATTTATGCCTAAGTGGCATCTTCATGTCATGCACAGTCAGACCTGCTCTAAGTTGTACATACTAAACAGTTGTGTGCTTATTTGACTCTGACTGTGGTCATTGAGGAGAGAGAGTGCAAAAGTAGGCTTAAAGCCACTCTTAGCCTCTTTAACTAAACTTTCATTATGCCTAGGGCATAGAGAATGAGGTAAGCATGTGTTCTGTGCTTCTAATTTTTATCTTGACCAGCTAATTCTGCATGCACCCTAACATGTCTTTTGGGGGCTCCTGTCATTAGTGAGATAAAGAAAAAAAAAAAAATTGGTTTTCCAATGAATTTTTTTAAGTGAATGGAAAAAGACTGTGCTGGCTATCTACTAACTCGATGTGAGTCAAATCAGTTTTTATAAGCCATATATTGAGAGAATGAATGTTTTTCCAAGTATTCTTCGAAGGTAACTTTGAATATAAGGAACCCAGAAAAAGGGAATGGTCTAGGAAGAATCTGATGTATTAAGAAATATAAGGATTTATGATTAAAAATTTAGGATTGATAGAATATTTAAAGTTGAGTGTAATGAAAATTAAGAAATAATTTTGGGGAATAAAATTTGGTATGATATGTGATAGAATGAATCATGAGATATATATTTAGGTTGACTTTGCTTTTGTTGTAAGAAACTGATTTGCAAAAATTACGAACCTGCAAGTTTATTTTTTTTGCACTGTGTAAGTAAAATTATACATAACAAACTGGATAAGACATGCATAGTACATTTTGATGTAGTAAGGCAAAGTAATATGTAGTATCCCAAGTCATTTTAGACGTAGTATGTACTAAAATTGGGTGTATGATTTATCCGAAATTTTGGTTTTGACCTGCTGGATTAGTCATTTTGACAGTTGTTTTTGTTACTGTAGTAATGGATATGTATATAAGCAATTGTAAGTGACATTACAAATACTCAAAATGTTCAAAATTCTAATATAAAGCACATTTTGATAAAGGTTGAGTTACAGCCTTTATACTTTTCTCATTTACTCATTGGAAATTGCACCTACCATAGTTGCCATATTTCATAAGAAATTTGCATAATACTAGATTTCTTATAACTCAAATACCCATTTGTCAAATCATGGCAGGTAATCAATTCAGGAAGTCTTCTGGAGGACTTCACCCCATCTGTCAACCCACCCAAAGAAATTGATGATCCTGAAGACTTTATGCCAGAAGACTGGGATGAAAGAGAAAAGATTCCAGATCCTGAAGCCACAAAGCCTAATGACTGGGATGAGGATGCTCCCATGCAGATCCCTGATCCAGTGGCTGAGAAACCCAGTGGATGGCTGGATGAAGAACCAGAAATGGTGCCAGATCCCACTGCTGAGAAACCCGATGACTGGTGAGTTCACAGAAATCTCATTTGAAATTTGAAAATGGAAAGAAAAATGTTGAGATTAAGTGTAGCTGTTGACTATTGTAGATTATGTTGGTAATTAAGCCTTGATGGAATATGTAAAAAGCAGGATACCATCCCCCCCCCCCCCATAAACAAAGTATCTATAGTTAGTAAAGAGTGGGGAAATTGATGTTTAGGGTTTTGAAAAGGTTTACAAAAATAGATCTGTATGTTTGCACATATATGCAAAGTCATTATGTATAAATGAATTTTCGTATTTCGTCTAGGGATGATGAAATGGATGGTGAGTGGGAAGCTCCACTGATCACCAACCCCAAATGTGTTGATGCACCAGGCTGTGGAGAGTGGAAGCCTCCCATGGTGGATAATCCTGAGTTCAAGGGCAAATGGCGTCCACCAATGATTGACAATCCTAATTACCGTGGAAAATGGAAGCCGCGAAAGATCCCCAACCCTGACTTCTTTGAAGACCTGGAACCTTTCAAGATGACTGCTATTGTAAGAAATTACATATCCTAAACAATCATGAAACTGATTTCTTTAAAATATTTTCTTGTCTTATTTGTGATATTAGATTTTCTCAGGTTTATTGCCGAGGGAATGAAAGATCATAATATTTTTAGCTTTGGTTATGTAAAATGAATATGAATGTAAGTGGAGTGAAATTATGCTCTATTTGTTTGCGCTATTAAAGTATTTTCTTCCACAGGATGCTGTTGGTCTGGAATTGTGGTCTATGTCAGACAATATCCTCTTTGACAACATACTTGTCACAGACAATGTTGCTGAGGCTTATCAGTTTGCCCAAGAAACTTTCGACTTGAAGGTCATGAAGATAGAGAAGGGACAGGTATGTTGTGTGCAAGGGAGACATGGCCTAACTCTCATATTTTTGTGTGAAATTACTTATGTTTTGCAGAGATTGAATGAATGTGAAAGCATTATTTTCTTTCCTTCTATATCTTTTTTTTTTTTTTTTTTTTACAGGCCATTGATATATAATGTTTTTAAATTGTATTTCAGGTAACAAGAACTGGTAATCAGTCATCATATTCTCCTGACTATTTTTTCCTTTATTAGTGTATGATTGTTTGATATATCTCCACTTTTTCTGATATACTTATGGTTAAAATACATTTTAGTTATTAAAAAATTCTCCCCTTTTGTGGACAGTGGGGATATACATTCAAGCGCTGGGGTCGCTGGATGAACACTACTCCATGGTTCTGGCCTGCATATGGTCTTTACTGTGCCTCCCCAATCCTAGCTTTCTTAGTATATTTGATATGGTGGGTCCAGCAACCTCAGGAGACAGAGGAGGTTAGAGAAAGTATATAATAAATTGACAATATTTAAATCCCTTGGAACACCTGCTGAACTTGGTGGTCTACCAATAAGAATCTAGTTAACAAAAATATGCACATTTTGTTTTGATATCTGCACATGCCTCGCCTGTATCTAGTTTTCTTGAAACTGACCTTATTTATTATAACATTCTAACCAGTTGTTTGTAAGGTAAATTATGTTCTTTTTCTTAGGTTATGAAATGAGAGGATCTGCTGCATATTAAGGACAACATGTATGGGAAAGAATGATATTGTAGAAAATACAGGCATACATAACCTTTTAACTGATGAGCATACCTATAGCCATCATGACATAAAGGCGTATAATGTATATACATGTCAGGACTTGCTCTAGCAAGCAAGTGGATGGCCTGGCTGTACACAGTACATGCCTAGCCAGAAAGGACTGACTGTTGCATAATGATTACGTTACAGAAAATACTGACTCTGTCATGGTAGTGTTAATTGGATGTGTAAGACAATTAACCTATTACCGCCGGTATATTTTGAAGCTGATAATCAAAGATTCCGAGAGGCTACAAAATTGGCGCGCGTGGCTGGCTTGGACTCAGCCCGCTCGCCAGTTGCGGCCTGCTGCTGAATCGGAGCGCAAGCCCTGATACAGCGTCACATAGGCGGGGCGCCTGGTAATGTTTATTTTTTCGGGTGTCTCATATGTGGGACACCTGTCATTACTGGGTTAACCACTAGCCGCCAGGTGGCATTTACGTAAATGCCATGGCTGTTGTGGACTGTAAAATGGATGGCATTGTATCATGACCATTCCTGCACCATTGGCTCATCGGACGGAGTTTGTTTTTCTCTGATAGTAGCAGCTTCATTTATATGGTAAAGATTTTAGACAATAGCACCTTCAAAATTTTAATATATTTATAAATAATAGCAAAATAATAGCTTTTACGTGCCAAATGACACTCGCAAACTACCGAACAAGCTGGGCGCAAACGGGAAATTGCTGATGCGTGCCAACAATCCTATTATTACATGCACTTGCTCAACTTTTATACCCAGCAGCATTGGGTTAAGGGGGCCTTATAGGTGGGTATTGGCTTCCATGGTCAAAATTGAGTTAAAGGCAGCTTCGTACTAATGCATAATGGAAAATGGAAAAAACCCTGTGAGTGATAGGCCCCAAGTTTTTC
>NW_020868842.1:185000-192500 GCF_003789085.1 Penaeus vannamei
ATTGGAAAGAACTCCTACAGAATTTGAAGGGACATTTGTCAAAACAAAATGTTAAATTGTGTTTCACAGCTATTTAGAAGCTTATTCCAATGTATGATTTCATGTAACCATGTATGTTTTCATGGTAGTATGGATACATATATTTATGTATGTTGTATAGATTTCTTTTTGTGATTATTTGTCTCAGCATTGTATATTTGCACTTAGTCTTACCTATATTTTCATCAAATTGATAAAAGTATATAACCAAAAATTACGTAAGTTATCTCCCTTATATGGAAAGGTTGAAGGGAAAGCTTTCTTGATGTAGGGATTTTGATTGCCTAAGATTAATTTTTACTCATATATATAAACTGTTGATAGGACAAAAACTTGAAAGATATTTATAAAACAATATTGAGGACTTAGCTGTAGTGCAACAATGGAATATTTTGCTCTCTGCAAATATTTTATTTTCTCACAGGTAATGAATGATATCTAGGCCACCTCTGTGCAGTTGTTAAGAATTGGACAGTAAGTAAGTACCTAAAACATTATCCTCAGAAAAGAAAAGACCTTAAGACCTAATGTTGTCAACATTAACTGAGTTGTATTGTAGTTGTAAAGAATATACTAGCATGTTCATATGTATGAATGATAGTAAGTTACTTTCAATGGCAGGTTTTCCTATGTTACTGAAGTCATTTTCATTTATTTATATTTAAAGTATGCTTCTTGTGATTTCATTTGCTTGAGCATCTCCTGATTAAGGAAAAATTGTTAGGTAAAACAGGTATAGAAACAGGTATTTCATTATAATTTTTTTTTCATTTTTTATTTTTTTGTTGCATTGTTAAACATTTTATTCCTGCCTGTATGTTGTACAGATGCTTTTACAATAAACATTTACAAGGATTTACCTTAGTGTTTATCAGAAATTTTATAACCAATTTAATCTGTTTCACAGCTTGCTCCCATGTTACCTTTTTCTCACCCATTCAAACCAGGATGATATCCTTTGACTTTAAACTTCTTTTTAGCATCATTACTTTTAAAAAAATATACTGCTTAGTTCATTTTTATGCTTCCTGTTGTGCTTATTTTTTCCTCAAGCAGCTGACTCCGCATGCACTCTGGTGTATTGTTCAGAATGGCACTGGGGGCTCCCGTTGTGATTGGGTGAAACATGTTAATAATTTTTGGAACATTAGAAATAAGTTCTGGATAACTATAGTGCAAAAATGGTCTGGGTACCATGAAGTTTGTAAACTGTAGTTGGAAACTTGCAAAATATTCTGGAAGTATAGTCACCAGTGAAAGGGATTGATATTATTCTATTAGTATATATAACAAGGTAATTGTTTTTGTTAAGAAGTTTTGCTTTGCACTTCCCTAATGTCTTCTACCATGTTTAATTATTTGGGTGCTGTAATACAGTATACTTGCTTTGATAATTTTTCCAAACAAATGTTAAAATTAAAGTTTACCTCACATGCTTTTCCACTTGCATGTTAATTGGTCACTTTTTTGTGTCTTAGTCTCCAAAACTGGTGGTAATACCCAACATATCTAACTGAGGCTTGTGTTTACATAACATGGATGCCTGCTGACTGCACGAGTATGCATATTTGATTTCACTCAAATTTTATTTTTAACTTCGAATTATTACACAAGACATGCAAAGTATGCATTTGTGAAAAAAGTGGATGAGTAAACCAGTTAGTTAGAAAGTGTTCCATAACTCAGATCATCTGGCCATAAGTAAATAGTTTGGACATTAATTACATGCAGAAGACCTTTAACTTCGTTAGCTTGTGCATTTTATTTCTTCTGCTTCTGATTTTTCAAGTCTTACTTGTCAAAATAAGGTAAATCGGTGGTATCGTATTGCTGTGCCAGCACTAGGATACAGTCCATTGTGGACATGCTGGGAGTGAATCTTGATTGTTCCAGTCTCTTGTACCTCAGTAGGGGGACTCTGTCTTACAGGGATGTGAATGAGAACCTTTACTGCTATGCTGAGCAATTTAATGCCTCAGTAGTTGTTGCAATTTCAGTGATAACCCACCTCAGCAGATCCAAGGGAATGGTACTGGACTGCAAGCAAACCTCCTTCATAGGTTCATCACCAGTCTTTAATCCAATGCCAGAAGGGGTGACATGTACAAACATGCCATGACTACTACAAGTTTAGTTTTTTGTCTTTACACATAGATGGCACCACAAATACTTAGTCATGAGAGTCAATTACTGGCACTATCTCACCTGTTTACCCATTACCTTAATTTTTAAAAAATAATTTCATTTATCTTATATTACTATTAGTAATGTTAATAACATTTTAATAATTATAATGTGTGTAATAATAATAGCAGTATCAACAACTATAAGAAAGGAAAGAAAGATAGAATTAAAAATCTTTTTCCAAAAATATTCAAGGAAAAATTAAATTGGGTGAGATCTGCCAAGTGTGGGATGACTTGGTTGTGGCTCTGGATAACATGTAGTTCCTGTAATGACTGCCTTGCAGATACGGAGATTGATTTATCCATGTCTCGATACTATGATTACACGACACACGCCAATAGTTTGAACTCTCTTCCTGCTGCTGTGAACCTGTAAGTAATCTCTACTCTGGTTTACATAATCAGTCTCCTCATGTCAACCGTACTGTCTCAGATTGCCTCGACTGCACCAGCAAATAATCCTAAAGTAAAGGCCAAGTGTTTCTTAGGTTAACTGAATGGGTGTCATTAGTTCTGATGATGGGTAACACCACAGACACTTTTCCCCCTAGAAAATATTAATTTCATTGATGAGTTACGAGTTGGAGTAACAAAAGTCATGAGATACACCAACAAAAGTATATACTGGCATAGTATATACCGGCATTTGCTTCTTAAATGAGGACCCTGGTTATTGTCTGGTAAACTGGCTCAAGCTCTAGCAAAGGCACTTTGCTGTTCAATAGTATATAAACTTACTTGCTTGTGCCCGTGGATGTGGCTTCAGAAGTAAGCCCAAATACCCACACAAATCCTAGAAAATTACTACCTTATTTTGAATATTTATTTTGACCAACTCACATTTACTAATTTTATATCAAATAAAAATTACTTGGTCTAAGCACTAGGCACCAACAAAATACTGGTTAACTTTCTATTTTACATGATTAATTATCTCCGCCAAGGAGGTTACATTTTTGGTAGCGTTGGTTGGTTAGTTTTTGTTAAGGGGACCGTCCCTGGGGTTGGGGTGGGGGCGAGTCGAAGATTTTGGGTCGGAGTGGTTAAAATGAGTTATGGTCAGTTTGATATTCGTAAATGAGAGTAGAATCACCCACGTGAATATGAACTTCTGCGGCGAAGAATTTGAGCAGCGCGCGAGGTCAGAACCCCAAGTCCCACTGCCGCTGTGTCAGCGATTTTTACCCTTCTGCACTCCAGCCTCACAGGAGCTAATATGATGCATTGTATTTTGACATTACCTATTGAAATGGATCACAGGAAGATAAAAGTGTCTTATTATAACAGTTTTATCCTAAAGTAAAAGATTTATGATATGAATAGCAAAGAAAAATAAAAAATCTTTATGCGACTTTTCAAATTTCTTTCCCATAAAATAAAGTATATATGATTCGATTTTGACATATTCATCATACAAGTATGTTTAGGGTTTGATGATAATACATGAGCAGTTACAAGTCTGTATCTCCAAAAATAAACTCGCAACGAATAGATATTTACACATGCTGGGAGCTCGTCCGCGTCAACAACTGTCCTGGAGAGATGAGTTCCAAGCGTCGCCACCGCCTTAGACTTTTCTGATTGCAATAATTTTACGTGTTACGTATACACATGTAAACGAATGTATACACAAGAAAACATTAATAAAAGAGGTATAAAACTCAAAACAACCGATTTTATATAACGATCATGTTGTCTTGGGTCTGGATTTGCCCCTTTTCACGGGAGTAATTTGTTTGTTTGTTTCTATTACTCGGAGACTAATGATCATATCTTTATCTAACGAAGTGCATTTGAAAGAGAAATGATAGTAGTTTCTACAGTAATGAAATGGTAAAGATCCATAAATGAATGAATATGAAAAATGAACTTGAATTATCCAACTTTTTGTTTGTTTGTTTTTCGATTTTTCTTTTTTTCGAGCTATGGTTGATTCCTTGCCCCAGAATTTTTATCCGATCAAAATTTTGGATATATCTTTGGAAACCTCTTGAACATGCGCAGACATTATCGAATCAGATTTTTTAAATTTTCCATATTTTTTTTTTATACATATTTTTCAAAATCTTTAAAAATGTGAAAAATGATTTTTCTTTGATTTTTTTTTTTTTTCTGAGGAAACTAAATCGAATTTCCCAAAAAAAGATTTGATGATCTCTTAGGAATTCATTGATGTTCATTCACAATTTTTTCATGACAATACATGATTCTCTGGGACAAGGAATCAACCGCGCAGACACGTGGGGAAAAAAAAAAAAATTTTTGCGGGGGCCGTCGCCCCCCATGTGGGAACCCCATAAGTTTGGTATCAAAATATGCAGAATAGTAAAATACATGAAATATCCAAAAATTAATAAAACCCATAAGACCATTTATTTTTTAGAAATATTTGCCAATATGACACCCCCACCCCCATAATTGGCCATGCCCCTTTTAGGGACGGTCCCCTTATTAGTTAGTTGGTTAGCAGGATAACTCAAAAGGTTATGAACAGATATTTATGAAATTTTTACCAGAGGTGTCTTTGCGCAACTTAGATAGCATTAAGTTTTGGTGATGATCTGGATCATGATCTAGATCCTGTACTGGATAACTCATGATCATGGTCCAGGAATTTTGGTTTATTTGTGGATCATTTAGTTGGTTGGAAGGATAACTAAAAACTTTTTGAACAGACTTATGAAATTTTGACCAGAAGCGTGTCTTAGCCCAACTTAGATGCCATTAAATTTTGGTGATGATCTGGATCCTGTGCAGGATAACTCAAAAAGTTATGAATAGATTTTTATCAATTTTTTACCAGGTGTATCTTAGCCCAACTTGCCATTAAAATCTGGTGGTCATCAGGATCATGATCCAGATCCAGGAATTTTAATGTAATTCAAGTGTTAATTTTTTTACTGCTTATGACCCTATTACCTTGGCGGAGGAATGTGCTCTCAGTGCTTTTACTTTTGGATGGAATAATTACTTTTCTATGAAATAAATCCCATTACTAATATTGCTCACAGAACCAAATATAATGCACATGGCTTTCAGTACCTTATTAATTTTATATCTTTGTGTTTTGACAAAATTCCTGATACACCATATGTATATATATATATATGATTTGAAATCAAACATATATGATAGTACATAACCTGAAGTTGACATAATCAACTTTTTTATTTTATTAAATATATTTCTTTTTCTAATCTGTATCAAGAATAACCCAACTTCTAGAAATTTTTATTGAATATTCCTCCAGTATAAGTATGTTTATGCCTACTACTACAAAAACCCCCAATCCCTTGCTGTCGTGGGGGGGACTTGGGGGACGGAGAAAGGCCCAATGGTAGCTCTCTCCTCATCTAATTTTACATGGTCTTTTCTTCTCCTTTCCTTTTCCTTTTCTTCATCCCCTATATCTGTCCACATCCTAAAGTGTGAGAGCAATATGGAAACGATGAAAGACTGGCTTTGTGTCAGTCCTGAACAGTCTTCTACTCCATTTGCTCTTCCCTCATTACCCTTTTCGCTACCATACTAACCTACAGCGCTCTACAACATTTGACATTTAATGTAATTTGTCCTAACGTTAACTCATTTAACCCCCTTCACCACAATATTTTATTACAGTGCTTCATGACCTTTCCTTACCTGTGAGCTTCACCCTAAGCCTTACCTTATCACTATATTTTGAGTATGTTGCTTAAGACCTAAGATGTTGATGCTTAAGAAAATTTTCAGTAAATAAATACTACTACTACTGACCCCCCCCCCCTAATCCCTTGCTTGCTGTTGTCATGAAAAGCCTAAGGAGATGGAGAATGAGGCCCAGTGAAAGGGATCGCCCCTGCCTTAACTTATTTTCCATGGTCTTTTCTTCTCCCCCTGTCCTTTTCCTTTTCTTTTCTTCATCCCCTGAAAGGATGGAAGGCTGGGTTTCTATCAGTCCTGAATGGCCTTCATATTCCATTTGCTCTTCCCTCTTTACCCTTTCCACTACCATACTAAACTACAGGGCTCTGCAACTTTTGACATCTGACACAGTTTACCCTAATCATTAAGTCTTTTATAACCTTTTCACCACAATAATTTACCACAGTGCTGTATGACCTTTGATGTCTAGCACATTTACTTGCTTCGACTATTAACCATTCTGGGAATCCACACACATCACCTTATGAACCAAAACCCTTCAATACTCAGGGGCTTCACCCCAAAGCCTCACCCAGTTACTATATCTAATGATCTTAGATGTTAATATGGCAAAAAATTTCAATAAATATATAATTAATTCTATTGATTTCTCATTTTACTGTAGTGGAGCAGACAAGGGGATTGAGCTATTATTGACTGTGGGGCCACCAGGGTGAATAATTTCTTTTTGCATTCTCTGTTTTTTAAATATATGCAACAACTCTTATTGCACACACTTAATCCAATCAATATTTCTGATTAGGCTTGCATGATCACCATAACTTTACCCCCTGATATGACAGAAATAGAGCAAGAGATATTAAAGTAAAGGTTAATGATAAGACATTTGTACAAAATGAATAGGTATTTTTACTTCAACTTCATGAAAAATATAATTATAACTATAGAGAAGAATTTTTGATAAAGTAAATTGAAAACTTATACATAAAAATATAAAATATACATACATACTCACATATCATTATACTTCACCATCCTTCTTTTATCTTGCTTTATCTTAATATAATTTTGAAGTACCTGAGATTTAAATGATTTTATGATTTTTATCATTGCTTTTTACTCCTTGGGAATATTCTTCAGGATCACTGCACCTACAAATGCTTCACCGTTGAGAAAAGTGTTCATTCTTTTTATGAGGAAGTGAAGCCTTTGAATGGCTTTTGGAAGCTGGTGACTGTGAAGCTGCAGTTACCATATTGTAAGAGAAAGAGGTTCCTGGCTTGGCACTTTGTGGTCGCTGAACTGAAAAGATATGAATTTAAACATTTTTATTATGAACTGAAAAAAGAATATGTATTAAAAAATCTCATATATTTTGCCACATCTTTGTCGCTAATTAAGAAACTTGGTGGCATAATCTATCAAGTATACTCTACCATGATTACCTTCTTCAGGTGAGCCGAGAGCTTTCACCCCCCAAAAAATTATGGATATTTTTGTTCATTACATTTTTTCTAGTGATATTTACTTAACAACTCTTGTAGCAAGGAACTATCTGATCCAGACTGCCAGCAAAACTCTTTAATGTGAACTTCTTGATATATATCACAAAAGAAAAAGAAAGAAAAAA
>NW_020868843.1:19735-27735 GCF_003789085.1 Penaeus vannamei
GTGCGTGCATCGGCCTTGAGGAAATCCCTTGGCTCAGCATCTTGTTGACGTCGTGATTCCTTAGGTTGTCAAAAATAAAGGAAGGAAAAGCGAGAGAGAAAAAAGAAGAAAAGAGAGGATTACGTAGAGGAAAAGATATAGCGGAAGGAAAGAGATGGAGAGACAGAGAAGTGGATAGATAGATGGAGTTGGTAGGTTAGTAGCTGAATAGATAGATAGATAGATAGATAGATAGATAGATAGGAAGGTAGATAGATAGGTCGGTAGATAGATAAATAGACTGATTGATAGGAAGAGGAGTATGTAGATTGATAGACAGGTAGGTAGACAAATATACTGATTAATAAGTATAGATAGATAGATAGATAGACAGAGAAGCTAAAAGACAAGGAGCTTATAATGAAAGATGTGGGTCAATAAACAAACAAACACACACAAAAAAGAGATAGAGAGATAGAGATAGGTAGATAGATGGATAGATAGATAGATATATAGGTAGATAGATAGATAGATAGATAGATAGATAGACAGAGAGAGAGAGAGAGATAGATAGATAGATAGAGAGAGAGAGAGAGAGAGAGAGAGAGAGAGAGAGAGAGAGAGAGAGAAATCGTCCTTTTCATCCCCAGCAAGAACAAAAGACGATAAAACAAGAAAAAAAAGAAAGAGACCTCAAAAGAAAGAAACATAAAAACGACAATAAGAAAGAAGCAAAACAGACAAGAAACAAGGAGAAGCAAAGGAAGAAAACTCGGCATAAGACAAAACCCTTTGCCCGGCTTTTTCGCCCGTTACATAAACTGCATCACAGAACTGCAATCTCCTGCTCTAAACCCTGGCCCGACTCGGTGCTATCTCGCGATGGACGAGAAGGAGCGAGAAAGAACGAGAGCAAGGGGTCAAAACACGAACGATGTAGGTGGAGAGAGAGAAAGGGGGAGAAAAGTGGAAGAGGAGAATGGAGGAAAGAACTGGTTGGAGTTATATACAGAAGGTAGAGAGAATTGAATAAAGATGTTGATAGACAGATTCTGAGCGGGAGAAGGCTGAGATAGGGAGTGAGACAGAGAACGAGAGAAAGAGAAAGAGAGAGGGGGGGGGCAGAAAGACAGACAGAGACGGAGAGAGATCGAGACAGAGACAGACAAAGAGAAAATGATAGATAGACAGACAGATAGAGAGATAGATAGAGGGAGAGAGAGAGAAAGAAAGAAAGAGAGAGAGAGAGAGAGAGAGAGAGAGAGAGAGAGAGAGAGAGAGAGAGAGAGAGAGAAATAGAGTGAGAACCAGAGAGACAACAAATAGAGAGAAAGAAAGAGCGAAAAACACACAGACAGAGAGAAGGCGATAAAGAGAGAGAAAGAACAAAATCGATGCACATAAGCAGATAAAGGACCCAAAGAGGACATGCCCAGATAGACTTTCGTTAAGATATGCCGCTGAAGAAGAGGAAAATCATATCAAGTAAAGAGTTCACTGGCCCTTTCTTCCTTGTTTTCAGATGACTCAGCACATTTTGTTCTCGATTTCTCTTGCTCCTCTTGTGTGTAACCAATTTATTTCTATTTTTTATTTTTTTTGTTTCTTCTTTTTCTTCTTTTTCCTCGCCTCCTTCTACTTCTCCTCCTAATCTTCTTTTTTCGTTCTCTTGCTTTTTCCTCTTCATCTTTTTTCTTTTCTTTTCTTTCATTTCTCACTTTTCTTCATTTCTTTCCTTTTCTTTTTTCTGTCTTCTCCATCTTTTCTTCCTTCTTCTTTCTTAGAAGTTTCACGTAGAATTTATAGGTTTTGCAATAAATTTACCGAAAGTGTAATGAAATAAAAGAAAGGAATATGGGAAAGCGAGATGGGGAAAGGAACAACAAAACAAAAATAATAATGAGAAGGTATAAAACAAAATAAAAAGAAGAACAAATGAAAATAAGGAGAAACCAAGGTCACCCACGACACAAACATTCGGATAAAAATACACAGACAAACACTAAAAGTCAGAATTATTAGCAATAATCAAGAAAAAGCAACTAGAAGATACATCAATAGTAACTACAGGTGTTTTAGTAGTGAAATCAAGAATGACTGTAACGTTGATATTAGATTTAGTTTTCACGCTACAGAAATAAGTGAGAATAGTGACAGATGGTGAATGTTGAAGAGGTGTGAATGAGAGTGTATTTCTGAAGAACATATATTGGAAACCGGTTAACTACATTTGGAAGCTATTCATTCTCATCCATACCTTTTATTCCTTTATCAACTTGAATACGGTTCAATAGTGACAAAGTTTGCCCTTAGAGGCGATGTTCAATCGGCCATGATAATTTGCAAATTGATCACGTGACCACTTCCTACATGGTTGCAGAGTATATTGGCGATAAGGCTATTTATCTTTCAATTCCTTTCTTTAGCTAGCATTGGCATTACACTGTTATTATTATCATTTCTCTTGTTATTACATTTTTATTCTTATCAACATTATCATGATTATAATGATCATCATTATCATTGTTACTATCATTATCCTCATCATTATCACTATGTTTATCATCATTATCATTATCATTATCATCATTACCAACATTTTTATTCTTATCATCATTATCATGATTATAATGATCATCATTATCATTGTTACTATCATTGTCCTCATCATTATCACTATGTTTATTATCATTATCATTATTATTATTACCAACATTTTTATTATTATCATCATTATCATGATTATAATGATCATCATTATCATTGTTACTATCATTATCCTCATCATTATCACTATGTTTATTATCATTATCATTATCATTATCATTATTACCATTATTATCATTACTATTATTGTACCCATAATTATCATTATTACAATGATTATTGTTATTATTATTAAATATACTTATTATCATTATTATTACTAATGCTTAATATTATCAGTTACTACATTATTACCGTATTTCATTATCAAATCATTATTATCATCATTATCTTATCATTACTCATTACTCTTATCATTATCATTATAATTGTTATTATTTTAAAAATGATTATGATTATCATTATCATCATTATTGTTATTATTGTCATTATTGTAATCATCATCATTATCATTATTATTTCTACCATCATTGTTATTGTTATTATCATTATTATTTTCCTCATTGTTGTTACTATAATCTTTATTGCTATTTTCATTATTATTATTCTTTTATTATCATTATTATTATTATTATTATTATTATTATTATTATTATTATTATTATTATTATTATTATTATTATTATTATTATTATTATTATTATTATTATTATTATTATTATTATTATTATTATTATTATTATTATTATTATTATTATTATTATTATTATTATTATTATCATTATTATTATTATTATTATTATTATCATTATTATTATCATTACTATTATTATCACTATTATTGTTATCATTACTATAATAATCATTATTATTATCATCATTACTATCATTGCTACTATCATTTTTATCATTGTCATTATCATTATTATTGTCATCATTATTATTATTATTATCATTATTACTATTATTATTATTATTATCATTATTATCATCATCATCATTATTATTACTATTCTTATCACTATTATTATCATTATAATAATTACTATTATTATCATCATTACTATCATTGTTACTATCATTATTATCATTGTCATCATCATTATTATCATTATTACCATTATTGTTATCATTATCTTCATTATCGTCATTACTATTATCATCACGATCATTATTAATGTTATCATTATGACAACACAACTATTTTTATAATCATCTTTATTTTTTATGATGATAATTATTCTTAATATCATTATTATCATTATTGATACTAATGTTATTATTATCATCATCATTCTTATTATCATGATTACTATCATTGTTATTATCATTAGTACTATTATTATTATTATTTCATTACTATCATTATCATTATTATCATTATCATCATCATCGTCATCAATATCATTATCATTATTATCATAATTGTTATTATTATTAATAATATAATCATTATTACTATTATATTATTATCATATTCATCATCATTAGTTATTTGAGAGAGAGAGAAACAGACAGACAGACAGAGACAGATATAGAAACAAAGACAGAATGAGAGAGAGAGAGAGAGAGAGAGAGAGAGAGAGAGAGAGAGAGAGAGAGAGAAGAGAGAGAGAGAGAGAGAGAGAGAGAGAGAGAGAGAGAGAGAGAGAGAGAGAGAAAGAGAGGGAGAGAGAGACAGACAGACAGACAGACAGACAGACAGACAGACAGACAGACAGACAGACAGACAGACAGACAGACAGACAGACAGACAGACAGGCAGGCAGGCAGGCAGACAGACAGACACAAACATACAGGGAATCAAAGCACAAATTAGTAATTAAAAGAAAATCTTTAAAAGAAGCACCAGACGGAAATTATACGAACGAAACCGAAGAATAAGAAAAGGCGACGAAGAGAAGAAGAAACTAAACCGAAGACGGAGGCCGCAGAATCGGATGGCGAACGAACGAACACCTCTCTTTCTATTTTCTTTTTCGCTACCCTTTTTTTTCTCTATTAATGTGTTTATTCTACTTTCCTTGTTCCATTTTCTTTTTTGCCCGTGATTTTTTTCACTTATTTTTTATATTTTCCTTTCTTTTTTCTTCATCTTCACTGCCACTCTTCTATCATTTTTCTTACTTTTTCCTCCCTTCTCTTCTATCTCTATCATTTTGATCCATTTCCTTAGTGCTATTTTGTCATTCCTAAATTTCTCGCCTTCTCTTCTTGTAATGAATTTCTTCTCCATCCTTCCATCTTTATTCTTTTTTTTCTCTCCCTTTCTTTCCATCTCATCATCTTTATTCCTTTTTTATCTCCCTTTCTTTCCATCTTTCACATTGCTCGCTTTCTCTCCTTTTTACTTCTCTGTTCCTTACCTCTCTTCTTTCATTCTGTCACTTCTCGGCTCTTCCTCTATCATTATACTCTTCATCCTCATTCCTCTCTCTCCTCATTTATTAGTCCCTATCCTAATCCTCTATCTTCGCCTCTTTCTTCTGTTTCCTTCTCCATATCCATAATGGTTCAAGCTTAATGATTTTTCTGTACTCCTCCTCCCTTTCTTTTATTTTCCTTCCTTTTCTTTTATTCCATTCTTCTTATAAACAAACCACTCTCCACTTTTCCGGCTCTATCAATATTTCTCTCACCTCTCCTCTTCTCTTCCCCTTTTTCTTCCTTTATTTTCAACCCCTCTCTTTTATCCTTCCCATCTCTCCACTTATCCGCCTCTATCGCTATTCTTCTCTCCTCTCTTCTTCTCCTCCTCTTTTTCTCCCCCGCCCCTTCTCTTTTATCCTTCCCATCTCTACACTTACCTGCTTCTATCGCTATTCTTCTCTCCTCTCCTCTTTTCCTTCCCCTTTTCTCCCTTTATTCTTCTTCTCCCTTCTCTTTTATCTTTCCCATCTCCCCATTTATCCGCCTCTATCGCTATTCCTCTCTCCTCCTCCTCTCCTCCATCCCTCTCTCCTTTCTCCCGAGTTGCATTCCCTGACAGATTGCATTCATGGTTGCGAGGAAACACCTAGTTCAACCCGATATTATGCATATCCCCACATATTGCATTCATGGTTGCTAGTTCCTACTCTCTGCTCTCTCTTATGTCGAACAATTCAAGATATTCATTCTGTCTGCATTATCCTTACCTCTTCTTATGAAATGCTTCAAGCCATTTTATAACCACTCTCTACTTCTTTGCTCTCCCTCTTGCAATAGACATAGAAAGAGAGAGAGAGAGAGAGAGAGAGAGAGAGAGAGAGAGAGAGAGAGACGAGAGAAGAGAGACGCGAGAGGAGAGAGACTAGAGGAGAGAGCAGAGAGAGAGCGAGAGAGAGAGAGAGAGAGAGAGAGAGAATGAGAGAGAGAGAGCAGAGTTCAAGAGACTGAGATGAGAGATCGAGAGAGAGAGAGAGACGAGAGAGAATGAGAGATGAGAGATACGAGGAAGAGAGAGAGAGAGGAGAGAGACGAGAGAGAGATAGAGAGAGAGATGAAGAAGAGAGAAGAGAAAATGAGAGAGATTTGAAGTGTGAGAAGAGAGAGAGAAAGAGAGAGAGAGAGAGAAGCAAAAGAACGAGGAGAGGAGTCATAGCATAGACGATAATATGAAGAGGAAGGAAATACATTTTCAAAGCGAATAAGAATCGTATGGATATAGAAAGACAGACAGAGAGAGAGAGAAAGAAAGAGAGAGAGAGAGAGAGAGAGACCTAGGAGAGAGAGAGAGAGAGAGAGAGAGAGAGAGAGAGAGAGAGAGAGAGAGAGAGATTGAGAGATGAGAGAGAGAGAGAGAAGAGAGAAAAGGGATGCCCAGGATGAAATTACACACTGGATGTATTTATTCAAGGCGAACTTTTTTGGTCATGTTTGTCTTATGGTCTCTGATAAACAGCGGGTTTGGTTCAGTCGGGCAGGCAGACAGAGAGTAGAGTGGAGTGTTGACCAGGGGAGATGTGGGGATAGAGAGGGAGGGGCGCTAGAGGGATGTGGCGGAGAGGAGAGAAGAAATTGGTATGAGAGAGAGAGAAGAGAGAGAAGAGAGAGAGAGAGAGAGAGAGAGAGAGAGAGAGAGAGAGAGAGAGAGAGAGAGAGAAGAGAGAGAGAGGAGAGAGAGAGAGAGGAGGGGGAGGTGGAGGTGGGGGAGGACACACACACCACACACACACACACACACACACACACACACACCACACACACACACACACACCGACACATACACACACACACAGAGGAAGGAAGGGAGAGAAAGAGACAGAGGGACAGAGATGTATAAAGGAAGGACAAAGAGAGAGAGAAAGATGAATAGAGTGAGAAATAGGATGGGAGTAGGAGGGGCCGCTGGAGAGGGAGAGAGAGGGGAAAATAAGAAAAATAAGACAAAAAGAGAAATAAAGTAGATAGGTAGATAGTTAAACTGTTATAGAAGACATATAGAGAGACGACAGACAAGCAGAGAGATAAGACGAAAGAGAACAAAAATAGATACAACTATTCAAAATAAAACAACTGCAGAGAGAGAGCGTGAGAGAGAGAGAGAGTGAGAGGTCACAAACTTGTTACAGATGGTTAGTAGCTACATATTTACATAGCTGCTCATTAAAACGTTGAATGTATTGTTCACTGGACATCCACATCAGTTCCAGCGCAAAATTATGCAGCTTTTATTTCATAGCAATGGTCAGTGCAATTATAAGGCCCATTTTATATCAAGCAAGCAAGCAAGCGATTGTCTCCTTTGCGTTATTGAGAGGTAGATCCCTTTTAAAAAGATATTTTTTATTCTAGTAGAAGCTGGTATAGATATGATTTAGAAATCAATATTTCTCAAACATTCAAATATTTTGTCTGTCTCTGTCTGTCTCACTGTCTGTGTATGTCTCCCTCTCTCTCTCTCTCTCTCTCTCTCTCTCTCTCTCTCTCTCTCTCTTCTGCTATCTCTTATCTCTGTCTATCTATCTATAATCTACATTAACTATCTATTTATGCTTTTCTGTCTCTTCACACATGCGAGCGCAACACATAATCATACAGACGTTATGTATTTTGGCTTTACATAATATATATATATATATATATATATATATATATATATATATATATATATATATATATATATATATATATATATATATATATATATATATATATATATATATATATTATATATATATATATATATACATATATATGTATATATATGTATATAATATATATTATATATATATATATATATATATATATATTATATATATATATATAATATATATATATATATGTATAATATATGTATATAAATGTATATATGTGTATATATATTTTTATATATATATATATATATATATATATATATATATATATATTATATATATATTATATATATATATATATATATATATATATATATATATATATATATATATATA
>NW_020868843.1:27835-35335 GCF_003789085.1 Penaeus vannamei
GAGAGAGAGAGAGAGAGAGAGAGAAGGAGGGGAGGGATGAAAAGAATACAATGAGAGAGATAATGAGAGAGAATGAGATTCCAAGCAAACGCGAGCAGAGGAAAGAAAAATCCGAACATTGAGTATCCTGTAATAAAGTTGATTGGAGTACTTCCCTTCCACCCGTCTTATCCTTCCCATTTCCCTTCTTAACTCTTCCGCTTCACGGGCTCACTCGGCCCCCTCTGGCCCGGCGTAAGATGACCCGGGCTGAAGCGTAGCGGTCAAGGTGGTAATCCTTTGGTGACGTGTGAATTAATGATGCCGTGACCTCGTGGCACGTGACTCACGAGTGCCAGCGAGGGCAGAGCACGCGGCCCTGTCTGCCTCGTGTTGTCTGAAGGCGTAGTGTTACACGCAACTCATAGGAGGGCGGCAGGGCTGCGCTATCTGCTGCTCGCATTACGGGAATCAGCACTCGCTATTTCCCTTCCTCTTTCTATATATATTTTTCTCTTACCTACAAACACACGCACCACAAGAAGATTGCGGTGGGTGTGCAGGGTAGGCAAAACTGCAGCAGGGGGGAAGCCAATTTTAGATAAACTATTATCTTTTCGAATTTATTTCAGCCATGCGATAAAGGATTTGTGTGTGTAAGCCTCACTTCTTTAGATCTATTGTTCGTATAGAGATTAAAAATACTATAGAAAAGTTCCACTTTTGTGTTTTGTAATTACAAATCTGGGAACTAAACGGTTCCAGGGTCGGCTGGGGTGGGGTGTGTGGGTGGGGTGAGCAGGGGTCTTTTACAGGAGGACACCTACCCCCTACCTCATCTACATCCACCAGTCACACCCGCATGCATAAAACTAGCAAATTCTGTTTTTGAATGCACGCGTGTGTTTCTGTAACTGTTGCGTCAATATAAATCCATAGAGATATCAGTCGGCAACGCACTTTAATTATCTTTTTTTTTCCTGAAAAAGAGAAGAGCATATACGATATCGCGTTATCTGGAATTTAATCGCAATTGTCGGGACGATACTGATAACGCTGTCTACCGTGGTTAGTTAGCATCAAGCGTGAAGTGAAGTGCTCAGGTATTTGCACCCGGCTTACTTCATTTGTAGTTTTACGGGCAAGAAAAACGAGCGGTCAAGTTTTTTTTCGGTCAGAATGACACGAGAACTTTGCCTTGTGGGTGTCCTTATGGCGGTGACAGGGGTGGGCTTGAGAGCAGAGCCGCCGGCGGCACGACGGCGGGGCTTTGAGGGCGCACACGCAAAAAGCCTTCCGCTGCTAGACGATGTATACAATAACCTTGTCGTCGCCGTTAGTGGAGACCCAGCGGAAAATGTCTCTGAACTTCTTGAGAATTTGATAGTAAGTGAACATTTCATCAATTAACAACCTTTTATCCAGAAATGTGCAAACATTGTTAAATAAACATTAACTAATTTCAAAGTTATATGATAAACATGTTGCTGTAATGCTCTAGCTTAAACAGTAATACCAAAATCACTGTCAACGATCACATCACAGTGTCAGCATATGACCCTAATATTTTTGTAATATAGCAACAAAGAAGTAAGAACTGACAGTTTAACTTCAAATATTCATTTTGATGGCACGTTACAGTTTAGGATATTATTGCTGCCCCTAACGAGGTCAACATGTGTAGGTAATATACAGAGATACATTATAAATGAATATGGAACTCCTACTCAGATACTAAACTTCCTACAGTATGTAGAAATAAATAATATATTATATTAATCGGTTGTCAGGTCACATCAACATTTTTGTTCTTTTATTTTATAAAATACCTAAACGACAATGGCATAAAAATAAGGCACTTTAATTACAAAGTCCAAAGATTCAAGGTATATAAATTAATAAACAATATAGAACACATCTAACCATAAAACTAAAAATGCACCCATGAGAGTGCTGTTCGAGAGCGCTGTGAATCAGTGCCGCAAGTGCTCTCCTCTGAGGAATCCAGTCGTTAATGTCCATAGGCTCTGTTAAATATTCACAGGCGCTAACTTTTTGCATGCTTTGGTACTCTTCTGTCACTTTTGTCAGTTTTGAATAATTCTGAAAGTATTTCCCCCTTTCCCCAGTGAAAAGGATCTATTCGTAATGCCTTAAGCTGACCTTGAAATATTCGCTCGTTATTTTACGTTTATACGACAAGACCTTTCTTAAAACGTACACTAAGAATCGAGTTCCTCTCTTCGACATTAAAGTTGCAAATCCATGTGCGTGATGATTTTAAGGGGGTGTCTAACTAGCACAATTTCCGTGTTTTTTTCTCGCTACCTCTTGTATTTTGGATGAATGCGATAAATTCCAGTCAAACGATAATTATCGTTTTCGCTGGCAAGTTTCCGTGGTCTGTTTTGGTTCAAATGATAAGCTATAATAGATAATCGTTATAGTAATGTAAAAAAAGCATTTATAATATAAAACGATTCAAACAGACAGTCTACACTGTAAATAATATTTTAAAATTGGCAAAATTCTCTCTTGTATTTAATAAAAACAGATACAAGTTTGTAACTAGCTGCTCGCCTGTTTGTTTACATTTGTGTCGTTCCCCCGTCAGCTGACTCGATGAGAATAGCGAGAATACGCCCTTATTTAGCACTATACAATCGTTGTTTCGCATTAAATCGTCGCCACATACCCTGAATAACGTCCATCATCGCCAGAGCCTGTGCGGGGATTGAACCCATATTTCTGTGTTTAGAATTTTGGTCGGACTGTATCCGTGGTTCTCATCGCTAGTGTGACTGCGCGAGCCAAAATGACCTCGATTTCCGTGGTGCCAGTGGAAAAGTAATGCCGAAAAAGTCCAAGTGTGACACGGCCTTTCGTCTCTTTCTATGATCTTATTTAGAACAATTGTATCCCTAGTTTCATTTGCAAACTAACCATGCAAAAATCCCTAGGCCGCCTTGAGAGCCCCAAGGACGTGCAGCTTTTTACGTCAATCGTGGGTCCTCTGTCAGTGATGGACAGAGATCCAGAATAAAAAGAAAAAGCGAGACTTCCTTCGGTGACCCTATGTGTTAGCTTAGATTTTATAAACATTTTCTTTCTGGTGGAAAAGCAACCATGATCATGCACCTAGCGATGAAAATATGAGCAAGAAAGACATATTTCTCTTCTTTCCTCTCTTGTTTCAGAATGTGGTGCAGGAAGCTTCAAACGTTCTTACCAAAGCTACCGGCGACCGGATTAAGTTTGGAAAGATGACAGTCCTTTTCCCCGAACACTGGGAAATTCTATCGCCGATTTTACCGTAAGACACTTTTCATTGTTTACTAAACACAACATATCCAGATTCACTCTCGCCGTTTCTCGACTGACGAAATCATCACTTGTCTTCATCACCCACCCCGAATTCGACTCACTCTCACCATCTTACCCAATTTTGAATTATTATCTTCTTTTATTCACTATATCTATTCAACTCTTGTTGAATAGAAATACTAAAGTCGAGAGCGTGTACCTGGCGAGCGCAGAGGCCCTCATCTGCTGGTGGCCGACAAGCATCCGGTTATCGCGGCGCCGGCGTGGACCCAGCACCGTCTGCCTTGCGGCCATCCTGGTGACTTCATCTTCCTGGATAGATCTTTCCTGAACGATACGTCCGATTCCGAAGAGGTAAAGGTAGAAAATACTACCTGTGATCCGTAATGATTTGAGGTTTACCGTGTTTTCGTTTTATCTTCTCGTTGGCACATTTTCCTTGTGTGATGAAGCGTTAAATGCAGTAAAATGTTATATAACTGAGTCTTCCCGACAGCAAAACTAAGAAACTTTTTACTTATTCCATTCTCCATCTGTCCGTCCTGGGCCCTTGGTCTCAAGAACCTCGCCTCGCCTCTTGCAGGAAAGAAGCTCGCGCAGGAGTGGGCGAAGTACCGCTGGGGCGTCTTCGAGGAGCACGGGTATAAGGGCGACCCCCTCTATCCCTTTACAAGAGAAGGCACAGAAGCAGGGAAGGAGGAGAAATAATCTATGTCTGGACGGAGGGAACTGGCTGAAATCAACGTCTTCCCTTCTCTCTCTGGCGGACAACCACGGGAAGTAAGGCTTGGGGCTTGTCGTTTCATTTGCTTAGTTTTTTCACCGAGTTTCTCTTCTCTCTCTTCCCTCTCTCTCCCGCCTCCCCCTCTCTGATCCTCCTCCTCCCTTCCTTTCTCTCTTTCCCTATCTGGCTGATTGTCTGTCTGTCTCATTATTATTATTATTATTATCATTATCTCTCAGTCTATCTCTCGCAGTTTTTCTCTCAGACTGTCTCCCTCTGATTCCCTATCTCTGATGATCGCACCTCTAATATTTATTTCCACGCAGATTCATTAAATCCAGTGACTTGACGCGATTCTATAAAATCTATGGGCAACTTTGGTGACTGAAACAAGTAACTGAGCTGGACACATTTAGCATTAAAGTGCAGCACGAAGAAATGTGACAGCAAGGTCCTTTTTTCCTTGGGTCCGGTTTGTCCGAACCCAAAGGCATTCTCCGTGATTCTCGGTTTCAGTGTATTTCAGCGCTCATTTTATGCTTCAGGATGAGTGGAAAAGCATCATCCAGTTCTGTGACTCAGAGAATCACGTCTTCACTGAGTCTCGCCACAATAACCTTTGTCAGGGAAAGAGTGCGTGGGAGATCATGAGAAGTCATGCAGATTTTGCACTAAATTCCAGGTAATTCAATTAATGCTGTTGTGTTTCTTAAAACAATAGTATAAAATAAAATAGGCTTATACATATGCATACTTATGCCCACCGCTCATACACGGAAAACACATACACATACAAGTATCAGAAAATATCTGATAATAATCATGAGATCGCATCTCACACACACTTAAACAAGACATCTTTTCCACACCATTCATCATAATCCAATTGATTTTCTCACAGCGAACCAGCCAGTGGATTGATAATTAACGTGGAACATTTACGGCGAGAGTACATTGTGCTTCTGGTGGAATACACAGCGGACATGGTGAACGTAGATCATAAGTGGAGTACCTGCACGACAGTGTTTCAGTACCTGCTCCATGATCTCGCGTGGGTACCAAGGTTAGTACCACCGATATGGGGAATAGAGAATAAGCAGACCGTTAGGAAATGAAAAGAAATTAAGAGAAATTGATTAAGGGAAATGGATGATATACAGTATACTCTGGAAATGATCGAATAGAAATAATGTACAGGCGACTTAGAATACCACAGATAGGTAAGATAGAGTGAAACAAAGATACAGGAAAGCGAGGGAATAGAAAGTCAAAAGGGTATCCTGGGTCTCCTTCTCGGCCTCTTGGGCGACTTCCTGGGTCTCCTTACCGGCCTCTTGGGCGACTTTACTCATTCCATAACTGAACGTAACTCAACAGTTAGTCAGTCTAGGAAGCGTAGAGCAGAGGACATTTGTCTCTTACTTTATATTTGTCCAATTGCGTAGTCAGTACCTTTAATCGTGAACCTTCGAATGTACAGACGACTTAGAATACCACAGATAAATAGGATAGAGGGAAACGAGGATAAAGGAAAGCGAGGGAAAAGGAAGCCAAGGAGGTATCGAGAAAAGGCGAGAGTTTAAAAGGTAAAGTGAAGGAGGGTTCAAACCTCAAATTCTCATTATTTCATTCTATTTAACAATTCTGAAACTCGCTCCCCAGTTGGAGAATCAACGTCTTAGAAGTTAAGATCGATACACAAGTCAATATTTTGCGACTTGGAAATATCCAGAATAAATGTTTCATATATCACCGCTTCCACTTTATGGTTAGGTCACCCTTGACCCTTATTTCGTCCCTCAAAGAGACTTCTGCCGGTGCTAAGAGCCTCTCCCTCAGGTGTGGGTGATGGCCTTCGCCTCTGACGTCCACCTGGTCGCCGAGGTCGCGCTCACGTCCGCCGGCGCGCGCCAGGCTGCAGCCGAAGCGCTGCGCCAGTTCGCGAACGAGACCGAGCCGGGGCTTTGCCGCGACCTGCAGATGGCGATTGGAGAGGCAGCCACGGTCAGTGTTTCATCAAGGGGTTAAAGGTCAAAGAGAGAAAAATGAAATTAGAACAAGAAGTAAAGGAAAGAACGTAAAAATAGTCAGCAATCCCTTACTGCATTTTAGTGACGATAATGAATCGATTAAATCTATATAATCATTTCTTGAGGAAAAATTTCCTTGGAATAACTCAAATGATAACCTTATCTTTGGCGATGCTTATTTGCAAATAGAATGTGCAACTATTCTATTATGCGATGAAAAATCATCTTTCCAGGTGTTATATTCCAACCCATTGGCACGTGACCACGGCAAGATCATCCTGATCACGCAGCCTCCGGACGAAGTTCCTTCAGAGAATTTCTTCTGTCACGAGATGAACGCCGTCGACCTCGGCTCGGCTCAGAGCGGCCGACAGGTGATGTCGATCCTATACATCACAAACGCTTCCTCAAATACCACGTGGTACGAGACAATGGCATCGAATCCCCCGGGAAAGGTTCTGAGAGTTGAAGACTCCCACGCCACGCTGCATACGAAGATCAAACTGCTGGATTACCTGCACCAGCTGGACCAGGCCTCTTCTGACGGCGAGCTCTTGCAGGTAGGGAGGATTTCTGGGCGGGTTGCGCGGGCCAGATAATGCAATGCGATGACATTAGTAATCATAATGATAACAATCATAGTGATTGTTATCATTGTAATAGCAGTATTGATGAACAATGATAATATAATGATATGACTGTAACTGTAATAATTGCAGTCACTACTAGTACGTCTATGCCTCTCACGTTCGCTGCTTTTGCAGGAATTTTTTAGTAGTCTTGTACCATCGAGTAATTGTTACCACACTATGAGCATAACCATCACCATAATTATAATTATAATCCACTTCATCGTAATAATTATCCTAATCATGGCCTACTGTCCCTCTGCCAGGAAATCCCACCAAGCAAAGAGCCCGGATGCGTTAAAACCTTCCTCTTAGAAGACACGCTGTTGCCAGCAGATGGCTTCCTCGTTATCCACCGTGAAAAAGATTCCAATGGACGGTTTCCCTCCACAATAGCGAAGGCGATCAAAACCTTTTGCTCGGCCAGCCGGAGCTCCTTGACACAGCTGATCTGTTCTCGGTTTTGTTTACTATTCCAGTGAGTCTGCTGTGTGCGTGCTTATCGGCGACACTATTGTGTTATGTTATGGTTTGTCATGGTATGCTGTGCATCCGGTTGTGAACAAACAGAGTTACTTTAAAATTCTCATAATTTTTAGATTAAATTCGTACCAGCCTCAGTCATTTAACTTTCAGGCATTTTCTTCGAATAGTTATCTTTCTCATCAAAATGTCATCAAATCGTACTTCATATTCCCTCTCTTGTCTTACGCAAGGGACCTTGGAATTTAACACTAGGGAACACGGACTGCACGAGTGTGATCCCGTAGTGTTTGTGAAGAGAAAATCGGGTTTTGCTGACGTGCTGGACATG
>NW_020868843.1:55335-57835 GCF_003789085.1 Penaeus vannamei
TCTGCAGGGTTCTGTATATAAAAATAAAAAACTGGCTAGTTTTGACGTTAAATCCCTTTTTACAAATGTACCCACAGATGGAGCTATCCGGGCAGTCGAGAGGGTCACCGGATCCATGGTAGATGACGAACTTCCACTGCCAAAGCACCACTTCATAAGCCTCGTGAAGTTGTGTGTGGACTTCGGCTTCTTCGAGTTCGCTGGGGATGAGTACCAGCAAATCAGCGGCCTCGCCATGGGGTCCCCTCTGAGCGCTGTCCTGGCCTGCCTCTTCATGGAGACGCTGGAAAGGGACCACTACAGGGATATAATCGGAAGGCACTCAACTTGGCTTCGTTACGTAGATGATGTCCTCGTCATTGTCCCCAGAAGGTCGTGTCTGCACCATACACTGACGCGGCTGAACTCCGTCCACGAGAAAATCCAGTTCACCGTGGAGGAAGAAGAGGATCAGAAGTTACCTTTCCTGGACACTCTGATCCATCGGGGTGATGAAGACCTACGTTTTTCTGTATACAGGAAGCCGACTAATAAAGATGATTATATCCATTATTACTCCGCACACAGCAATAAACTAAATCTGGGGTTGTGATTGGGTTCTTCCTCCGGGCACTGAGGATTTGCAGCCCTGAGTTCCTTGAAAGTGAAGTTACATATGTAATTGATTCTTTCATGAAACATAAATACCCCAAAGGTCTCCTGCTGAACCTCAGAAAGAAGGCGGAGAACATACTTTCAAGATCTAACCCCGTGATATCCTCCAATTTTCTCGTATTACCTCCATGTAATCTCTCCCAGGCGATCAGCAAATACTTTGGCAATACTATGAACATCGCCAGCACATCCGGGGAAAAGATACATGACCTAATACGAGAAAAGAAACAACAGAAAAGCAACACCGACAGTGCAGTATACCGCATACCCTGCAGCGGTTGCGATATGGCATACTATGGTGAAACTGGACGTGGCTTCAACACCAGGATCTACGAACATCGCGCCGACGTCCGTCACCATAGAAATTCCAACGCCATGGTGGTTCATGTAGATGAAGCTGGACATCTACCGAACTGGAAAGAAGCTGAAACAATCCATGAAGGATTAAGCAAACACAAAAGGAAGGTCATGGAAGCTGCATACATCGCGACAGAGAAAAACATGAACACCGCATCGGGTAGATTCAAACTATCCAAGGTCGCGGCAGCAATTATACGCACAACGAGCGCGAGGTCACGGTCATCAGGTGATTCATCAGCTCCGATGTAATATAAATATGCTGTGTATTCTCCAAAATGTATGTATTTCTGACGAAGATATAATCGAAACCGGTCAAATACATCTCTTGTATTGTGAAGATATTCGTTCTCATTCATACCTTTCCACATTTGTCCACATGAATACGGTTCATCCTTCTTACGGTATGAGTGGCGAGCGGTCTGCCCCTCCCCGGGATTTCTTCACAAGACGCAAGATCCAGAGTGTCAAGAATCGACGTTGTTTCCTGATGGACTGCTTGGCTGAGCAAGTGTTGCCACCTTCAGCTCCGAGCCAGTTTAAATCCGGCGAGCATCCGTTCCCTGATAGCGCTCGGGCCTTCCTTGTGGAGGCCATTAGGACCCTTCAACATCGACTCTATGAACTCCGGAACGAACTCGAGGGCGAACACCTTCCCCATGGGCTGGTCCTCCAACTCCAACAGGAAGATCATGCTCAACGAGTCAAACATCAGGAGAAATTACACCGCATATGCAGCAAGAGCAGATGGTCAAAAGCTGGACGTAGTGATCTTCTTAGAAACATGTCCTCCAAACGTCTTACCCACACGGAACTAGAAGCCCTCTCCCTTGGACTCAAATTCAGCACCGGGCTGGACAACAAGGACCTTATCGACTACGTTGTCTCGAACCACCGCTGGACCGACAGTGATGTCGACAAAGGGTTCATCCAAGGGATCACCGCCTGCTGTGTTGCCGATGCGTCGTCACGCTCCCCGGCGATCCCTCGCAGATACGTCACTGCGTTGAAGAGCCTACGCGACGACGAGACCATCGTCATCACCCAGGCAGACAAAGGTGGGGGTATTGTTGTTATGGATAAGACTGACTATATATGTAAAATGAACGATTTACTTTCCGATGCTTCTGTTTACAGGAAAGTGACGAAAGGCGAGGGTAAGATGGAAGCTGCCAGGTTTAAGAAGAAGGCGAGGGACGTACTCCTGCGGTCGGCTAAGGGGAAAGGCTTGCTTCACCTGCTGGAGGAGGCCCCCCGCAACCCGTCCATGAGAGGTCTCCCGAAGGTACACAAGCCAGGTGTGCCGATGAGACCGATCACGTCTGGCATTGGCAGCGCTCCCCATCGCCTGGCGAAGTGTTTGGCGAAACCCCTCTCCGCCGCCATGGGAGTCATCAGTGATTCTCACCTGAAGAACTCTGCGGACCTCATCAGACGTCTGCAGGGTTCTGTATATAAAAATAAAAAACTGGCTAGTTTTGACGTTAAA
>NW_020868843.1:74430-81930 GCF_003789085.1 Penaeus vannamei
TTTGAACTTTTGAACGTTTGATGATTTGTTGAGTTTTCATGCAGTTATCTATATCTATATCTATCTATCTATCTACCTATCCATCTATCTATCTATCTATCTATCTATCTATCTATCTATCTATCTCTCTATCTCTACCTATCCATCTATCCATCCATCTATCTATCTCTCTATCTATCTACCTATCTATCTATCTATCATCATTTATCTATCTATCTATCTATCCATCCATCCATCTATCTATCTATCTATCCATCTATCTATCTATACATCAATCATAATTCGTTTCTACTTGATAAAAATCATCCCTCATGACAAACGATGTATCAATCTGTCCCTGTCAATCTACCAGATCCTGACCAATCATATCTAATCTGTTCCATAGATTTCTGAAGAATCATGTCCTTTTATAAGAAAGATTTTGCAAGTACGATATCGTTTTCATACAATAGGAGAATGCAAGATGATTTTTTTTGTGAACTCTGCAATAAAGCAACTGACACGCACACAAATGGTATCTTAAATATATTAAGGAGATATTTAGGATACAATTACCATATTGTAGAGAGAGAGAGGAGAGAGAGAGAGAGAGAGAGAGAGAGAGAGAGAGAGAGAGAGAGAGAGAGAGAGAGAGAGAGAGAGAGAGAGAGAGAGAGAGAGAGAGAGAGAGAGAGAGAGAGAGAGAGAGAGAGAGAAAGAGAGAGATAAACAGACAGACAGACAGTAATACAATTACCTTGCATGTTTTATCAGACGTTTTTTTATCCATTTTGATATTGTCTATTGCATGATATTATTTATCATATTCTGTGACCTTGGATTTTATGAAGCGTGTAAAAATAAAGATGTATTGATAAATTAATTATAAATTGTTATCATCTTTAGTTTTCGATTATAGAAAATGAAACGTATATCACTTCAAAGTCCTAGAAGAAAGACATGTATATATATATATTATATATATATATATATATATATATATTATATATATATATGTATATTTATATATATGATATATATATATATATACATATATATATATATGTATATTATATATATATATATATATATATATATATATATATATATATATATATAATAATTACATATATATATATATATATATATATATATATATATATTATATATATATATATATTATATTTATATATATTATATATATATATATATATATATATATATATATATATATATATATATATATATATATATATATGTATATATATATATATATATATATATATATATATATATATATATATATATATATATATATATTATATTATATACATATACATATATATATATATTATATATATATATATATACATATATATATATACATAATATACATATATACACATATGTATGATTTACAAATATGTCTTATATACAGCATTGCCTTTAAAATTATTCAGATGTGCATCTATATCATTCGTAATATCAAGTGTCGTGAATTTTGGCACTGAAAAAGGTCGCATGTGTGATAAGGAGAAGGATACGCATCTGTCAGGTGAGGCAGAAGGTGGATGGAAAGTAAGGTGCAATGCAAATAAATTTTATTAAAAATTATACTTAGATTTATACGCTGGTTACTGGTCATACGTAAATTTATACGCTAGTTACAAATTTTATATTTTTCGAAGGGTAATTTATATTTCATACGTAAATTTATACGCTGGGTAATTAATTTATATTTTTCTAATTCATACGTAAATTTATACGCTGGTTTTAATCATTTATATTTTTTAATTTATATTTAATTCGTAAATTTATACGCTGGGTACAAGCAAGGGTAGATATTTTTCGAATTGCAAGCAAGATCGATATAAAGCAAATTTTAGCTCTTATAGGGTTGCCAAGAGGGATGTTTTCATCATCCGAATCTTTCTGAAGCTAGGTCAGGTCTTTGGAAAAAAGGTCAGTGGAAAATCGGTAAGAGAATTTCAAATCAGGTCAGTGGAAAGATAGGCCGATAAGAGACATATATCCTGGTCCTCCAAATCAGGTCATTTGAAAGCAAGGTCGATAAGTAACGAGGCCTCCGAAGGTGTTGGAGGAAACAAGGTTGTTAAGAGACAATTCTTGGTCTTTTAAAGGTCAAAGGCAATCAGGTCGAGAATTTCTTGGCTTTCCGAAAGGTTTAACTCGAAAACAAAGTCCGTAGTAAATAAATCCTTCAAAGATGGTCGATAAGAGATAAAACTTTACATAATGAAGGGGATCGATCCAAACTTACGGAGATAAAGTCTTAGCCATAATTTTCTTAGAGGGTTTACTGTCAACAAATCAACAAAGCAGCGCAACATGAAGACCTTTTCCTGCTTCAACAATTTCAGAATAAATAAAACTAAATCGAAAATGCCTTCAGTACTGCCTTGTGTCTTAAATCAGATTTAGTAAAAAGTAAAAAGAAAGAAAGAAAAAAACAAACTAAATCAGTGAATGTCATTTCATCCATAAAGGCAAGCATTGCATTACTTTTTTTTATCATATCTCACCATTTCATTTTTCGTTAGTATGTTTATTGAGTTCTAATTATTTGTTTGGCTATTATCAATTATTTATCAATTATATTTGGTTATCAATTAATTTCTTTGCATGAGTGGTTATTCATATTACCATTCATTTGTATCTTCACTTTTTTCATTATGTTGGTTAAGATATGAATCTCATTGATTCTCTGTTTACCTCTGTTTACTAAGTTATCTACTTATTTGATCTTTCTTTTTTACCTATCTATGTCTGTTTCATTCTTCATTATCTATACACTAATTTATCTATTTTGTTTACCGACTCATTATCCCTTTATTGGCCATTCACATAGCTCTCATTTCCCTCCTTTCGTCACCTTTTCCTCTTTTTTCCTAAATACTCGACCAGCCTGACCTTCTTTTAAGGATAATTTGCATAGCTTATGGTTTAAGTACCAGGTCAGAGGGAAAGGTTTTTATCTTTATCATCCAGTCTTCAGATTATGGCGATATACACGAGAACCATTGTACGACCGTATGCATTTGTATGCGTAAATAATGAGTGAGTGAGAGAGATGGGGAGGGAGGGAGGGTAGCGAACGACGATCGAGATATACATATGTATGTATATATATATATATATATATATATATATATATATATATATATATATATAATATATATATATAATATATATATATATATATATATATATATATATATATATATATATATACACACAACACCACACACACACACACACACACACACACACACACACACACACACACACACACACACACACACACACACACACACACACACAGAATAACACGCACACACACACATAAAACACACATACACACACAGATAAAGAGACAGGCAGACAAAGCTAGTCAGTAAGAATGAAAGAGAGAATGAGAGAAAAAAAACACACACACGCTCGCACACATAAAACACATACACGCACATAGCACACCCGCATACACACACAGATAAAGAGACAGACAGATAAAAATTAAAAAAGAGAGAGGGGAAAAAACAACTTTAAGTCAGACACAGCTGTAGACACAAACAAACGAGACGAGACAGAGAAAAGGGAAAGGGAGAGAAGGGAGCAAAGACCCATATATTTGTATAAGTAATATGCATGTTTTACTTCCGATAAGCTATTCAGTGTTGACGAAGATAAGGCTCTATCGATCACCCATCGACGTAACCATTACTTTAGTTCAAAATGATAATGAGCTATAATTAGTATTAGTTACTAGGTAACAGTCACTTTAGATTCATTGCAATTCCCGGGAGATAAAGTGATCAAAATATCATGCGAAAAGTTGGACATTGGAAGACGATCTCTGGAGAAGAGCCTCAATATGGTCAAGAGATGCGCAACCTTGAGGACAAGAGGAACGCCTCAGTTCTTGTTCTGCTGAAGATCACGGGGCCTTTTCCTTGTAGGACGAGCGGCGGGACGGTAACTGTGCAGGCCGCGTGGGTCGTGTGGTCGGTCCTGCACTGTCTCATGGTCGTGAAGTCTGCGACCTACCTGCTGGTCCGAGCGCCTACCACAACACCGGAGGGAAACGTAAGCAGTATGATGGACACCCTGTGGTTCTACGCCTACACTTTGGGTTTTCCTCATCACGTTCTTCATGAGTTCTTGATTGGTCAACTTCCTGAAGACGATTGGGGCTTTGGGCTTCACTGCCTGGACGAGCGCCTATTAGTCACGAGGTTCAGCTTACTAGTTTATGAGATCATTAGTACCCCTACCCAGTTGTTTTTACTAATCATTAGATTAATCACTAACCGTAGTTATTTTTATCGCATTGTTTCATAGATAGGTATTAGTCTTTTATTTATAATAGTAAATGCGTAGTTAGTTTTTTTTTTTTTTTTTGCGCTTTGCAATGCGTCATTGCTCATTAGCAGTAATTTGTTATTTGTTTCATCTAGCTAATGCATAAGTCTTGGTTTGTAAATTTAGGGATAGGCATTATCAGTAAGTAAATAGTCATTAGTTAATTACCTGGGGATGAGTTATTAGCCTTTCCTTGTAAATAATGTTTCTTAGCAATGAGTCATTCAGTAAAGTTTTAATATTTTAGATAGAAGTTAGGTTTTACTTTTTATCTTAATCTTCAAGTAATCATTTGGCAATTAGTTATCATTCTCTGAACTAGCGTTAATCAGTAACTATGTATTAGGTTGTTAGTTTGAAATTGGTCATTAGTCAGAAAGTGTTTGAAAGAGCAGACAGAGATAGTCACAAATAGACAAAAAAAAAAAAAAAAAAAAAAAACTATATTCGTAATACTAAAATCATACTTGGTAATATTCCCTCGACCGTGAGATAACGTAAATTAGACTGTCATTTTATTTATTATACAATAATTTAAGGAAACTCTGCGTTGTACTAAAATGGGTTTTATAGAAAATCAACTAAATGTACCAACTTTGGGTGAAATGAATATTATAATTTTTGGAGGAGTAGCCTCTCTTGAAAACTGATAAAATAATGAGTATAAAAAGATGACTGGATGCTGCGGTAGGTTACAGCTTATGCTTCCATAATGGAAAGAATAAGTTGTAAATCTTACGCAAAATGTTAGTATTTCTAGGTAGTCAAGTCTCATTTTCATCACTGAGCATTTGTAGATCTGCGTCTGAAGCGTCAATATCACCTTCTCTGTACTAGAAGATGCTTTAGAATCAGTAAGTTCTTTTAGAATCTCGGTTTCAGAAAATCCACGTTAACTTGACATTTTCACTATCAGCACACACATTCTCTCTCTCTCTCTCTCTCTCTCTCTCTCTCTCTCTCTCTCTCTCTCTCTCTCTCTCTCTATATATATATATATATATATATATATATATATATATATATGTAAATATGTTATTCATACCCTCTGTGTGTCTTTTCTGTTATTCATTATTTTTTTATTATTTTTTATTTTATTACTCTCTCTCTTTCTCTCCCAATCTCTCTCTGTGACTCTCTCTCACAGTATATATAGATTTATATATCAGTGTCTCTCTCCTTCTCCCTTCATATATATATATATATATATATATATATATATATATATATATATATATATATATATATATGTATATAGATAGGTAGATAGATAGTTGTATCAATGTGGCTTTCTCTACCTCCCACTCCCTTTCTCTCTAATCTACTCTCTCTCATTCTTTGGTTTTCTTTCTTTCTCTCTTTCCGTTTCTCTGTCTCTCTTTCTCTGTATCCACTTAAATATCCATATCTATTTATCTATTTTTTTTCTCTCTCTCTCGCTCATTATGTCAGAAGACGCTTTTTTTTAAGGCTCTTCATATAAGCAATTTGTGCCATGAACACGTCTATTGCAAGTGTAATTGCTTGGTAATCTCTATAACATCAACATAGCGGCACATGATATACAAGTTACTGATGCAATCATTGTTTGCAGCGCATGAAACATCCTAATCGAGAGAAAGAAAGAAAGAGACATACCTTACAAAAGACATGAGCCAGAAAGCAAAAAAAAAAAAAAAAAAAAAAAAAAAAAAAAAAAAAAAAAAAAAAAAAAAAAATCATTCTATTTCATTACAGGGAAGTATCTAAATATCAGTTTGGTGAGTCATCCACTACGGAGTTACTGCTTGAGATAGAAAGGCTTGCATTTTGTGTATTTTGCTGGCTGTGCATCCCTCTACTTAGCTCGTTTCCTTTCTAACTCAAGAGTCCCTAAACTTTTTAGACCATTAACCCCTTCATGGAGTCCTTGATTTCTCATCAACCTTTAGGTATATTCGAAAATTAAACGAATGTTGATATACACAAGTAGATGTGCAGTTTTCGTGTGCGTTAGTGAGGGGAACTCCATACCATGAGAAAGCCAAGGCTAAACTAACATGTTTTATAATGTTACAAGTAGTGTTTATCGTGTAAATAAAAGCTAATTCTATATGAATTAGAAGCGTGTATCAACAAGATGTATTTCATGCATTTTATTATACGAAAAAACTTTCTATAAACAACCCCTATATATATATATATATATATATATATATATATATATATATATATATATATATATATGTGTGTGTGTGTGTGTGTGTGTGTGTGTGTGTGTGTGTGTGTGTGTGTGTGTGTGTATGCATGTACGTTTGTATATTTAATGCTTGTGCCTTTTACGGACAAAAATGTATTTCATCTATTTTGTTTCTTTCTTTTCTCTCTACTTCTTTTCATGCTGTATTCAGACACAGCATGATAACATCATTGATACTTACTTAAAGACATTCCCTTGAAAAAAGAAAGCGCCTGTAACGGCACCGACCGAATGCATCCTTAATTATCACGTGACTGAAAACACGTCTTAAGACTGAGGCCTTTAATGACATTCAGATCCACAGGAAAAGATATGATTCGCGGATATTGATAACATACCGTCTTACAGTCGGCCTCTAGCACTGTGCAGTAGTTAGTGCTTAGCCTTCGACTCACGAGCACCAGCAGCGTCTCCAGGTAGGTTGTCCCTCTCTGATATGTAATGCGTTCGGTCATATTGTTTGTGTTGCTTGGCCAATTCTTTGGAATCCCGATCTCATACGCAAAGGGTGATTTTAGTTCCCCGTGCTATAGATAGAACAAAACAAAAATCTACTTTTGTTCTGCTACTACTGCTTCTGTTTTTTTCTACTTCCTTTTCTTGTTCTATTGCTACTGATACAACTGCTACTACTATTATTACCACTACAATAACTGCTACTACTACTACTATTGCTGCTGCATTGCACTCTACAATTACTAATACTATTACTGCTACTACTACAATTACTACTGACTCCCACCACTACAATAATACTTATTACTACTACAACTAACTATTAACACCACCACCACTACTACTACTAATAAAACAACTACTATCACCACTATCAGTACAACTACTATACTACTATTACCACTACGTCTCCTCCTTCTACATATATATTCCTCTTCGCATATCTC
>NW_020868843.1:101930-116930 GCF_003789085.1 Penaeus vannamei
CTTTAGTGACTCCTCGTAGCCATCCATGGTAACTGAGTACCTTAAGGTCCCAGGCTAAACTGTGGGGGATCTCAGAACAGCAGGAAGCTCTAGAGGTATGGATTCGTGGCTCACCAGCATGTGGATACGCCCTGGCTCCATACCAATTCCAGCCCCTCAGCCCCCTGGGTAATTTGGCAGCTCTGAGATGGGCCTTGCCAGTCATCTCCCTAAACACAAACCTACTAGTCCTGAAGCATGTAATTGGAAATGCCGGGGGGGAGGGTTACTGCCGATCCCACCCAGCAAGTGAGGCAGGCTGAGGATCCCATTAGGAGGGCCAGGGGAACGGGAGTTACTCGTCCTACCTGCGCCCTGGCAGCCACTATTTGTGAGGCCTGCAGGTGAAAGCCCCACGTAAGCCCACAGACCACTGAGCCATACAGCCTGCCGCCTACCTGGAGCAACTACCCGATATTTAACCCAGGAGGCCTTTCCAAGAAGGAGCTTGGGTCATGTAGTCCATGCGGTAGGATAAATGATTACCCCTGCTATCATGGGAATTGAAGCGGCTGGGAGATGAGATGGCTACTCTTGCGGAAAATGACCCGGCAGCGGTAGGATCATAATTGGTGGGTACACCTACTGCTGGTTGTGCCAGGAAGACAGTTACCATCTCCAGGGAGTAGCCATAGCCATAGGCTTATTTCCTCATTCTCTAGATACAGAATGCTCTAGAAATATATCTAATGTATTTCTGTTGAAAAATATAAGGTCAAAATGCGTTAAGAAAAAATAAATAAATAAAATTAAGTGCACAGCAGACCCTGGGCAAGAATTTCTTATTGATTTTCAGGCTTAAATGGCGGAAATTAAACGATGACGTTAAACAGCAAAACTTAAATGGGCCTCTCTACTGCTGGGAAATTTGAATGTTTCAAGTTTTCTTTATGTACCAAAGATGCTTTATGTTTCTGGAAACTTTCGTGGTTGTTCTAAATGCATTTAGCAAAGTAGCGAAGCCCCTGGGTCTAGAGGTCTTCTGGATCAAGATTAAGACCCAGGGCCCGGATTCACTAACGCACTTACGATGGTAAAATCACTGGTAACTATAGTTACCATGGTAACAAGACAGCAGTGGTATTCACTAACAACTTGACATCGGGGTTACCATGGTAAATTTTACCAGTGGTCAGAGCACTGGTAACTTCTGGGAAGACGATGTCATCACGTGTTATCTAATCAAAAAATCAATATCTAAGTAAAGTTTTAGGTTTGTTTTTACACCTGATGTAACTAATATGATGGCAAACACACATCACAATGCAGACATGGTGAAGAAATGCAAATTTCACCTGAAACTAGCAAGAAAAAATCCACACAAATTCTCGTAAAAATATAGGCCTATATTATACTACAATGCATGGAACCGATAAGTAAATTGAGCTTTTAAAGAATTCTTCTCTGTCATAATTATTACAAATGCTATAGAAAAACTACCTTGCTGATATATTAATTGACAATACCAATGCTAAACGAGTATAGCAATATCTGTGTCTGTCGGCATTTTGGCAATAAATTCCAAAGTGCATGGGCAAGAATAAGCTTGAGATATTTCCTTTAATAACAAATGGCAATGAATAAAAATTTTGGTCCGGTTCTTTGTTTAACAGTGATGAAAAATATATAAATAAAAAGTTGTTCGGACTGTCTCTTTGGTTTGAGTTAACAATAATGCATTGATATAACAGTGTTTGTATTGGATCCTATCTATACAGTAAGTATATATCCAACATGATGGATATAATCAAATAAATATATTATTCTTTTATACATGTGCTTAAATAGTGTTTTAGCTGTGACGATTATTTAAACAATCTCGTTGTGTCTAGTTCTGATTACATGTTACGTGATTGGTCGAAGGAACCTAAAAGATTTTGTATAGTGCTCGCTGATTGGTTGAATTGCTTTACCAGAGCCCTCTCTTGGCTACCGTTAGAATGAATCGACTTACGGTTGTAACTCAGCATATCCAAAGTACCATTTCTTCGTAAATCCCGCTTTGCCATGACTGGTAAACACAATGGTAAATGACCACTGGTAAATGCGTTACGATCGTACGTTAGTGAATCCGGCCCCAGGATTATGGAGGCCTGCTAGGAGTCTCTGTTCAGTCTGTTCAGTGTAGTGCATGACTCTAGGCTGTCTGACCAGGAAGTCAGCAGGGGTCATGAACTTTCTTGACATGAGTATTTGGAAATGCTTGTACTTATGCAGAATGACCAAGCTACGTGTCTTCAGGGCCCTGATACTGCCAGTTTAACTATGTGGTAGTGAAACCTGGATGCTATCCCGTGCCTTGGAGTCATATCATGATGCCTTTTGTAACAAGCCCTATGCTGGATCATGGGGTATAGTTAGCTGGATCATGTGTCCATCCAATGATTATACTGTGAGACTGGTACAGGACCTGTTACTTGCACAATCCGTGACCGCCAACTCAGGCTATACGGGCACCTGGCTCGTTTCCCACAGGAAGACTCTGCCCTCCAGGTTGTATCTGTTTGAGATAACATTGGGAGGAAGAAGTATGTGGGACGACCTAGGAAGTCATGGCTTGAGCATACTGATCAAACCTGTCATGATGAGCTAGAGATGGGCCTAGTTAGATGGCTCGCAATAAAGGACTTTCATAAGTGGACACGAAGAGTGGATGCGGCTATATGCCCCCTGCGGCGTTAGTTCACCAATGATGATGTTATAAGGATATAGATATATATTTGTATTTATGTATACATATATATGTATATTTATCTATCTGTATGAATACACATACATATATTTATCTATTTGTGTGTGTGTGCGTGCATGCATGCTGGTATACATCTTTATGCATCTATATAAATACATATGTGTGTATGTAAATATGTGTTTAATAACTACACTAAATTATCCTATTATCTAATTTTTTTTTTAATAGCCCTATATTACTTACATTAGTATGAATCTATGACCCACAGCTTGGAAAACACGAAGTTAATACATTATACTATTTTTTTTCTTTTTATTATAATTGAATAAACAAGTTTCTCTCTTTCAGATCCTTTCCCATATATATATATATATATATATATATATATATATATATATATATATATATATATATATATATATATTGTTTAACTGGTCAAAAAATCTGCCGCAGAAACGTATCATGAGACAAGCTTCTGGAGTCCCATGTGTCTGACTATCGTGATCTGCGACTACTATGGCTGCTACAGCAAAGACCTCAAGCGTGAGTTTTTATATGACAGCATTTATCAAACCTTTTGACAAAATGAGAAAAACGAAAAAACGTGTAATTTTACATTCACAATTTCCGTTCCAGGTTATACAGAATTTGTTGAACACAATCAGCTGTGTACAACGTGTGGTGAAACATCGACGAACTGTTGGCTTCCAAAATGTGAGTGCAAATATCATCTACTGATTAAGCTTATGTTCATAAATTGACTATATATGTGCACAGTTATGCTGACATACGTTTGTATATGTAAATGTGTGTATACAGATAGATAGGTAGATACATACATGTGTGTGTGTGACGAAAGACAGTCACAGAGAAACAGATAGACAGACAGGCAAGCAAACAGACAGTTCAGTTCAATTCAGTTAGATTTGCGAAGTCATGCTTCGCCCGGGCCTTTTCTCTGGAGTGGCCCGACCTGTGTTAACTATTTCTAGTTAACAGAAGTTTTCTTTGATCTGCTTGCTTATCGCAGTGGCTGAATTGCGAGCAAACGATCCAGCTGCCACGGGGTAAGCATGTTGCAGACCCTTTTTACCAGCCCGGCGGCTGTGGTGGGTGGTCCCTGCCTCAGAAATTGTGTGTACACAATTCTTTAAGTAATGTAACAGGGTGGCGTTAGGCTTGCCGCAGTGTTTGCATAACCTACCAGTCTCATTGTCAATAATCTGCCAAGCGCATTGGTAACCTAGTCTTAGTCTGAATAGTATGACTTCGGTACCTCTTTTTGTGTTTGGAGGAAGGGCCAGTGGCTCATAGCCTGAAGCATCTGAGTACCACTTGGCAGCGAGCGATTTTGTGATATTTTCTCTATGTGCTCCCCGGAGGACCGCACACGCTGCAGCTTTGGTACTTTGGCTTAGTCCCCTTTGGCTGGGTTTAAGGATCATGGAGGATGGGGGCATACCCCTGCCCTTTTCAGCTAGTTTATCAGCAAGCTCGTTCCCTTGTATGCCTATGTGGCTTGGGACCCAGTTAATGATGATTCTTCTACCTTGACTGAGGATTCTTTAGGCTATGGTTAGCACTGTTGTAAAGAGGTAGATGTCAGGGGGCATGCTATGCTGTAAGCTGTCAATAGGTGCTTTTGAATCTGTGTGAATGACAATGTGGCCTGCCCTTAGGGACGCGTGTGTCAGGGCTTCCATGATCGCAACCGTTTCAGCTTGAAGCGTTGAGGCATTGTCAGTGACCCTAATGGATGCTGTGGTATCCTTTGTTGCAAAGCCGGCACCTGCAGTATGGTTTATTGGATCCACAAATCCGTCCTTGTAGTATGTCATGCTAACCGGAGGAGTTATTTGAACAATGACCCTTTGTGCTTGTGCGTTTAGGCTAGGCATGGAATATTGATCTTTTCTCATTGAGATTTAGAATTGAGAATTCGATCATTTCGTTTGCCCACGGCGGGGTTCTTTGTAATCAGGGGTGAGGGGAGTCCATGCCCTTGGCAAGCAATGATTCTTTTAGCTGAAAGCGTATCAAAACTCTGGCTGTATGTGTGAGCCAGGAATTGTCCGCAAACAACTGGTAATCTTGTAGGCGTCTGAGAACTCTTTGTCTTAGATAGGAGTTTCTGGGTGCTTGCAGTACCTTGGAAAGGAACTGTGCTGCCATTAGATCAATTCTGGTGTCCATGGACCGTAAATCAGCTTCCATGAGGAGGTTGATGACCTTGGTCCACTTAGGTGCACCTAGAATTGTCCTGGCTGCTTCGTTTTGTATTGTTTCCAGTTTTTCTTTTAATGTTGTACTGGAAGCAATGAGGGCGACATATGCATAGTCAATAATAGGACGGACAGCATGTACATAGAATGATCTTAATACTTTGTGTCCTGCTCCTATGCATCTCCCTGTCATGACTTTCATGACTGACAGTCTTTCCTTGGTTCTGTCACACATGTATTGGATCTCCTTTTTGAAAGTGAGTGCGTGTCCTATCCTTACACCAAGGTATAGATAGTCCTTCACCCATTCCAGATCCATACCCTGTACAGTGAGTTTCTGACATTAGTTCTCAGACCCATTGCTTTGGATTTTGCTGCCGATATTTTTAGACCCGCCCTCTTTAGGCACCAGGTTCAGACAATGCTGACCTCTAGTTAGGCAGTGATTGCCAGAGGCTATGATTGCCAAGTCATCTGTATAAGAGATGATCTTGCATCCCTCTGGCAGGTGAATGTCGAGTATGTTGGACATGAGGGTAATTAAACAGGGCTGGACTAAGAACCCCTCCCTGAGGAGTTCCATTTTCAAGTGGCATGTGCTGTGAGAGGTGGCCTTGAAATCTGACATTTGCTGACCTATTTCTGAAATATCCAGGCCGAGTCTGCCTTTGACTCCTTTATGGATTAGGGTCTCTTGAATGGCAAGCGGGCTTGCCAGTTCAAAAGCCCTCTCCAGGTCTAGGAAGACAACCACGGCGAGCAAGGTGCAGATTATGCTTAAGAGTGTGGAAGTGCTGTGAGTAGTGCTCTTACCCCTTGTGAACCCATGCAGGTGTTCAAAAGGGGGACCCGTCTTCCATCGGAGCCTGTTGAGTACCATCTCAGCTGTTTTACCCAGGCAGCTGAGAAGAGAGATGGGACGGTACTTGCAAGGCTCCTTTGGTTTTGGGATGGGAACTATTGTGGCTTGTTTCCAGCTCTGGGGCACCGTGGCGGTTTGCCAGGATTTGTTGATAACCTGCAAGAATGCAAGTTCTGCAAGGCCTAAATGCGAAATGATGGGGTGGGAGATCCCATCAGATCCCAGTGTTGATCCAGAACTGGTTTTGTATGATTTTCTTAGTTCCCTAAGAGAGAACAAGACATCCGTGTCATCAGCTTCGAATGCCTTGTCACTTATGAGAGCAAGTCTTTCTGGATTTAAGTTTTGTTGTTTTTCTCTCATCATTGGAGACAGATTGTTGGTGCTGGTTCTGGCAGAGAACTCAAGCACCAATCTGTTAGCCTCTGATTGTGGATCATGATGAGTGCATTTCGGGGCTTGGTGGCTTGTCGCTTGCCTGACCCGTTTCCACAACTCTGTAAGGCTGGTCTGATGTCCAAAAGTCTGGCACCATTCCAGCCATTTTTCCTGCCTTACTCTGTTGGCAGTTTCCTAGGCATCCACGATAGCTTCCCTCAACAGGGCCATATTGTCGGGAGATCTTTGCCGTCGGAATTTTTTTCTGCACTCAACCCTGTGGTTGACCTCTTTGATCTCATTATAACACCAGGTGTCTGTGAGTTCTGGACCATGGGCGAGTTTTGGGGATGGTTTTTGAGGCTGCCTGGTTTATGGCCTGGATTAGCCTTGCCTCTAGCACATCCACATTTTCATTATTGTTGGGTTCATTGTCTTTCAGACATCGAGCCAAGCCTTCCTGGAAGGCAGACCAGTTAGCCTTATCTGTTTTCCATTTAGGAATGTGATGTGGTCTTTGGGCTGGACCTGCATCCATTAGTGTGGTGACTATGCCGTAGTGATCACTAGTAACTGTATCATCGACACACCACCGAATTCTCTCCACCATTGTTGGTGGCAAAGATGAGGTCTAGGACCCCTCCCCTCACATGCGTTGGTTCTTTTTGTGTTGAGAAGAGGGATCTCTGGAAACGTCTCAAGCACTTCTGCTATGTGAATGCCTGCCACGTTCGGCCTTTTGCGGGGATTCAGCATGGCCATGTGTGCATTGAAGTCTCCCTCTATGATCCCTCGGTCTTGTGCTGCGGTAGCACAGACCTGGTTTAAATCTAAGCTTTCACACAGTGGTTTGCTATGAATATCATATAATTTTATAGGGCCTCCAGGTAGCTAAATCTCAACAGCAAGAGATTCAACACCGTCTCCACAGTGCGGCGGGTTGGCTATTAAGGAGCACGGGATTGCTGCTTTTACCAGGGTCATCAGGCCTCTAGCACCATCCAGGTTTGGAGTGGTGAAGGCATGATATCCTGAGAAGCACACAGATCCCATAGTAAGTGTCTCCTGGAGTATGACGACGTCAATGGTCCTTGCTCGCACTATTGACTGGAGAAAGGAGTCCTTGCTTTTATAGCTGCATATATTCCACTGCAGAATGCTTAGACTGTGTGCCATGATGATTATTCAGAGTCACTTGCTTCAGCTTCAGATGCCCCAGTGCTAGCGGCATCTGATAAATATAGATCCTCGTTGATTGAGGATTGTACAAATTCCTCTAAGTGAGATACTCCGGTTAAGTGTCTACCGAGAGGTGTAGAGCCTTGGTTGGAAGTGCCACCTCGGGTCAAGGGATCAGACTTTGGCTGCACAGACTCGGCCTGCAGTGGGGGCTTCTGCTGCACAGTTTCAGCCTGTCCTGACAGACTAGCTGGGGTTTCACATAATGCTTCTCCCGCAGCTAGCCTGCCATCCGAGGATTTAGGGAGGGGAGTGCTACTCTTTTTCGGTTTGGAGGCTTTTAGCTTCCTTCCCTTCAGAGCTGCAACAGTTTGGGTCATAGCCGTCATGGCGACCTGCACTGCTTTCTCCGCCTCCTCACTGGTCCTCCTCAAGGCTGTTGCTACTGCAGAAACTACAGCACTCAACAGGAGAGTCTTACCTTTCTCATCAAAGAAAAGATTATCCTCTACTAGGGGGACCTTTGCTGTGGTCTTTGAACCTTTTTCCCTTTGGTTCTTTTTTGTTGTTTTGCCACTAGCAAGCTTGGGGAATTCCTCTCTGTTAGAGGTATCTGGTTTTGGCTGTGGGGGCAACTCCTTCCTCTTAGGAGGTCGGGGAGTCTTTTCTCTTTTATTTTGTCCCCAGACGTAGATGCCTGGGGGCGCTGGGACAAAGTCATGACGCTTTCTGGCTTGTTCCTGCTTTTTAATGACTGCGTGTTTCCTGACAGAGCAAGCCAGGCTCCAGGCATGATGTTTCTCGGCACAGTTTGAACACTTGGCTGTTGTGTCCTCCTGGCCATCTTTGTGTGCCTTGATACACACTTCTGTTTCATGTGCTTCGCTGCATACACCACATTTGGCTTTGGCCTTGCAGTTGGCCTGGTGATGCCCAAATTTCTGGCATGTAAAGCACCTCAAGAGCTCTGGCACATATGTCCTGAGCTTGTAGGAGCCCTAGTTACCCAGATCAAGGGTGGTGATTGGAGCTCCCTTGAGGATGACCAGGACTTGCATGGTTGGAGACTTCCCTTTGGTCATGCGGGAAGCCTCCACCACTTGTGGGAGAGACGTGATCACTTCCACGTCAAACCCCAGTGGAAAACCAAGTAGCACTATCTTGGTCTTTTTCTCATGGGAGGTAAGTGGTGAGATACTCACTTTTCTCCCGTCTTTTAGCACCTTGATTTCCTGCAAGAAGTACAGGGTGGCTTTGTCTTTAGGGACAATAATCATGCCCTCATCTTTACAGATTTGAACTGAGAGTCTGACGTTCCTTTCCTTCTCCAATGCCCTAACCAGTTGGTAGGCATTGTCGAAGTCTTCAGACTTTTTTGTACCTTAAACCGCATTAGTCGACTTGGGGTGTGTTCTGACTCTTCTTCAGTCAGTTTCCACCTTTCGTCGCTTCACGCCTCCCCTTTGCAGGGGTTTGAGGCCTTTAGAAGTGGGGGCAGCTGGTTTGGCTGGTTCAGCTTGAGCCCCTTCTTGACTTTAGTAATTCTGAGGAGAGTTCAGATTTCTCTCAGTCTGGTGTGCATAGACAGACTTTGTAATTGATATTTTTGTCTTGCCCTTGCTCAGTTCTGCAGGCCGGACACAATCGGCCTGCATTTTGTTTTTCTTTCGCCCCCCTGCAGCCTTGACAGGCTCCAGGGTGACTGCCATGGTCTGATTCATTTTGTGGTCATGGAGAGAGGATAGGTCAGATTGGTCCCCTTTCGGGGACTATCCTTATACCTGCTCTCAGGGTGAGGTCTTCTGAAGGGCCTCAAAAAGCTCTGTTTCCTACACTCGAACCTTCAGCACCACAAGACAGAAGATCCCCCTGGGTGGGCTGAACTCGGAGTTTTGGTGTGGTAGCCGCTCTGCACCCCAATCTTGCTACAAGGGAGGTGTGATCACGTCACCGCAGCCCAGGCGAATGTTGGAAATCGGCGTTTTCCGCAGGCCCAGGCTGCACCAGGAAGTCAGAAAGAGAGGGCAAGGGTCAGGCACCGAAAAGTCGCCCATGGTGCATGGCCACAAACTATGTCCAGGACCAGGGGGTCCAGTCCAGGTTTGCAACCTCACTCTCCAAGGGAGCGGTAATGGGGCACTTACTACAAAAGAAGGCCTGGCCAATTGTTGCGGCAAACCACGATAAATTGGCGGAGCTCTCTGTGTAGTCTGATGTCAAAAAGTATTAGTAAACCTCAAACTCTAGTGACTTTTGCTCAGGAGGATCACGAGACAAAATCGAGACAAAATCACCTAAGAGAAAAAGGAGAGAGATGAGTGGGAAGAGACATTGAAGCGGTTCCTGATTGGCCATCAATCCAAAACCGCACCTGACCTGTGAATGGCCGACTCCTGCCTCGGGACCACCCAATCTGACCGAGTAAACATCGCCGGTCAGGTTCTTAAGCAGCCGGACCTGAGCCGGAATCATCATTCAGCACACGTCCTTTTGACCTGACGTTACTTGTGCTTGGTTCCTCACCAATAAAGAGATAAAATTCAATTCGGTTTTATAACCCCGACAACATGAACGCAGAAAAGGATGCACAGGCAAACATGTAGATTGATGCCTGTTATTTTCCTACATGTATTTTCTAATATATCTCACCACAAGAAAAGAGAATTAGCAAATCATGCTTAAATTTATACTGTTTTTCCTAATTCTAAGGTGTCAAGACTTGTCATTTTTTCGTAATTTCTTGGAATGTATCAATTTGTACGATAAATCATATGATTCGCATTATTTTTGTTAATATGTTTATAAGATTGAATTTTGACTGCAGACAGTTATACTTCTTATATTCTTTATAGAAGCACAAAGGTACAGAACACACCATCTTACACCATTAGAGTTAAATAATGAAAGGAAAAGGATACCAAATACGATGCCTGATTTCAGGGCTGGACGAGTACGAATTCGGGAAGCTTAGCAATGATTCCCTGGACCTGATGTTGAAGAAAGGCGAGATCCCCGACTTCACTGACATCGCCGACCTGCACGACTGCTCACCCGAGGAGCGACTGAACAACTCCATCCCGGCTGAGGACATCGTTTACTCGTGTACGTTCGACAACCATCGCTGTAACCACACGTAAGTTGGGAACCAGCGCGGATGAATGTATTTTCACATGTATGCTTGCACAAACACACACTTAGATGCACATATACATGGAAGCATGCGCGCACACATACGTACACTCATTTTTTTCCTAATTATATCAGGGAAAACACCACAATGGGTTACCCATCCTCCAAACTACGGCACATTTGAACAGCGTCCTTTACCGTCTAGACAGACTTTGACCTCCATATTCCTATTATCGCATATGCCCTTGTAGGTTTCAGTATATTGTGTCCTTTCCCAAATAAAGAACAACTGGCAATTCACCCGAACTTGTTTTATTATTCTAATCAGCTGACTCTTAATGCTTACGATTACACATACCTTATCTTTTGAAATTTACATACATTTCTATATTGTTTTTGTTGAAATTTGTTGCCTTCGGTACTATTTTTTTATTACTACTCTTAAGGGACTTAAGAGTAGTACGAATTGCTAAGGGACTTGGCAATTCGTACTCCAGTGTGAGTTGCCGGTTTCTCTTTCTAGAGTTCAGGCACAATAAAGGAATCCATGAAGAGTATCCATTGTGGCATATGTAGAAAAGGTATGAATGAGAATATCTTCACAGTGCAAGAGACGTATTTGACCGCTTTCGATGATATCTCCGTCAGAAATACATGTGTTTCCGACGAAGATATAATCTCATTCATATGTTCTCTACATAGGAAACGATATCCGACAAGTTCTTCTTTCACCCATGTAGCACCAAAACACTAACCTTTCTTTTACCCTGCCATCATTCCAGGCACTTTTACACGTGGATGAGTGACGAGTATGCCCCTAAAATTTACCCAAAATGTACGAATATGCCCCTAAAACACCTGGCGCTAAAAAGCTAACCGCTCCTTAACTGTGCCGTCATTCCAGGCAATTTTTTACGTGGATGAGTGACGAGTATGGCACTTGTTACACGTTCAACAGCCTCTTCAAAGGCAACGACAGCAAGGTGAAGACAACGAAGAGGGCGGGGCCTAAGGTGGGCGTGGCGGCCTCGTTTCTAATTGATGATCAGTGATTATAAATGACGGTGATAATGAGGATAGTGTTCAGGATGATGGTAAGGAGGAAGAGGAGAAGGGAGGTGATGATAGTGTTAAAGATGAGATGATGGAAGAGGAGAAAGAGTAGGATATTAATAACGAACAATGATAATAATTCCGACCCTTGTCCCTCCCTCTCTCTCCTGCCTCCAGCCTTAAACCATTCGTATCCGCTCTCTCCATTCCTACGGTGCCTGGTGTCTGGAGTCGCTCTCGAGATCCGGAAGGGCGTCGCGCTACTCACGCCCCGGAGTGCGAGTGGTTGTCCACCCGCGCCTCCTGCCGGCGCTGGAGGAGGAGGGCTTCAGCATCGGGCCTGGCGTGTCCTCCGTCGCCGTCAGGAGGGTGAGCGCTTCAGGAGTAACAGCGGCAGTGATGAATATTATAATGAGGATATTATAATTTGCTTTAATTGATTTTAATAACACTACTGATATATATATTTTTTAATGATCATAACACTCCTTTTGATAAGAAGGATGTAATAATGATCGTAACGCAGGTTGATAAGGTGATGATAATGATGGTAATAATAATAATGAGAATTATTATAATGGTATCGCAACTATCATAACAATCATGATAATGATAGTAATATTAATGGTAGCTGTAATAATATAAAAGGGAAATGACACGAAAATAAAGCAGTTATGATAACTACAATGATTATTAATTAAGTACCAATTAAAGAACAGTATAATAAACCAAGGAATAATCTGTCAATTAACGTAGTATGTTTTGTGACTCAAAAGCACAAGTACGAACGCCTCGGAAAACCTCACGGCGTTTGTGCGAATGACTACGGCTTCGACCACCCTTACATGTATTCGAGAAAGGTAAGGCGGGGAAGCTTCGTATGGTGTTAGAGGTCTTCCATAATTTTCATCATAATTACGATCGTAAAAACGTATGCGGGGGGGGGGGATGGGCTAAAAACAGCCGTACGTTTTTTTTTAATTTGAAAAATGATGATTCGTCAATGGGCGAATCGACGGCCGCCATGTTTCAAATTTTGTGCCACGTCGGTGTAGCTTGTAGGGTTGGCCGCATTTCCGCAGCAGGATTTCCGCCGTTCTCTAAACATTAGATGTTAAAGAAAACAGATATAAATAATAAAATTGTACCATACATAATTGAATATTAGATTCCAGTTACAGTGCGTAGGGTCAGGTTCTGATGATTACAGGATACCCTGTATTACTTTCTTGTTTATTGCATTACAGAAAACAATATACAATAAGTACATTATTAAGCTAATAATGTAACATTCAACATGAAATGTACCTGTATCTCTTTGTAGAAAATGTATCAGATGTATAACTTACGAAAATGCGACAGTGAACCTATACCTTCATTTATCTAAAACGTATACTATTCACAGTGAGTGTGCGGCAGGGCTGAAAGTTTAAAGTCACTCTATAGGATTGTAGGTCTGCCTTTGGTGATGCCCAGCAGGAAAACCCAGCTGAAGTGACATCGAATGAAATTTAAATATCAAATCAGTTCATACCAGGATGGTTTCATTTTGTTTTTTCTTCTTTTTTTTTAACGTGGGGAAAACATTTCAATATTTGCATTAAACCAACTGTACTCATAAAAAATAATACAGAAAAAAATCTGTAGGCTCTTTGTACTGTCATGCCGTCTGACCCTTAATTTTAATACAGTGAAAGACCAATGTAATAAGACATGGTTTCATTTTTAAGTCATATATTTTTCTTAGAATCACAAAATAAGAATCCCCATAGATTGGGAGATCTTGATTCATCATCATTTTTCTTAGGGTGGGGGGAGGGGGTTGCTTAAAAGTCTATGCTTTGTAGATGTGATGATGTAAAATTATGGATAACCCCTTATTTTGTGTATATATTATTTTGTTTTGCTTGCAAGCCACGATTAAGAATTAGTGGCAAAATTAAAGAACCAGAAAATTACTCAGTTTGAGTGAAAATTACTTCGCAATGCGGATGGAATTCGTGCATTTTGAGTACATCCAAATCATTGCCTAATCCTTTACTCACAACATGACACTGAAATAAACCAATCATCTCTTTGAATGTCGTATAATCTCATTCATCCATATTCTACAGTTACCAAGGCAAATTCTATTTACAAGATACGTTTTCTCCGACAGCTTTGCAAACAGTTGTGTGTCGAGCGTGAGTTTCGAGAGCGGTGCGGGTGCTTCATGGGAGAAAATCCGCTCTATGATTCCCTGGAGACGAAACCCGAGCAACGATGCTCATTTAGTGACCGCGTGCAAGGTATTTGTGGTTTTATGCGCACGTACAGGCAGGGACAATAACTGTAAGTGAACCTTTCTAGACTCTCCAAACTCAACTGACAGGGAGACTTCGAGGCTCTTGTCGTAGCTAGAAGTTTCGAGACTCCTCTTCCGATTTTGAATTTATTTTCTAAAACTCCCAACAAGAGTCACATTATATACCTATTCATGACAGATCGTAGTGTGATTTAAATGATTTACACATTACACCTGTGCATACATGAATTTCTAAATATATTTATAATGGTTGAAGTTTCAGAGAGCAACGCACTCAGATCGAGAGAAATAGACACCACCAACTTATGGAGCATAAGAAATAGTCATAAAGAACAATGAAGGGGGACACAGAAATACTGATACAGGATACAGGGAATAAATAGGTGGGAAAAGTTAGGGTTGGATTTTTAGGTTCCCTGATACCCTGGTCTTGAGACTTTTTTCTGGAGGGTGCGTCGCTCTCGGTAACAATTACCATCATCAGTTACAAGAGCTAACCAGAAAATACATAAATCTCCCCGAATACTTACCTCTTATGGAGCGATACAAGAGAGATCCTCTCACTTCCTCTCGCCACAATCAACTGAAGCAAGGCGGGAATTTTTGGGTCTTCATCTGTTTTGTATTGTTATTCGTTTTATTGGTTATAAACTCAGGGAGGTTCTTCGGTAACGTCAGAAGTAAATATTCACTAATACACTCAAAAAAGTTATTTGATACGTATTGCAAGCAAAGGGCGACGTCTGTACACGTCTTTAAAGTTAAATCCGCATTAAAGTTCAATCCAAATCCACCGTACTTGCACAGAAGATATAAGACACGCTGCCAGATGCACACATCAATGCGATTATCAGTAAAGATATTCGCAACATGAGTTTATAATCGCGAGAGTTTTCTCCGAGGGGACCGAGACTCCAAGAGCTCTTTCTCGTGATTGATCGTGGGGCACAGGATAGGGTAGTTTTTCAGGATATTGTTGTCGAGGAATATGCTATCAAACTTCCATGCGGCTTTAAGTCATTGTAATATAAAGATTCAGAAGGTTTGTACTTTGAATTTGAGATCTAATTGTGATGTTTTTAATAGCTTACTTTTTTAGTCTATTGATATGTTACATACGTGTGGAGTATTTTTCTAACCT
>NW_020868843.1:121930-124430 GCF_003789085.1 Penaeus vannamei
TATATATATATATATATATATGTATATATATGTATATATATATATATATATATATATATTGAATAAAAAAAGTTTATTTGTTACAAAGATAAATGAATACATAATCTGATATATCATCATATTCATTTATATATATATATATATATATAATATATATATATATATATATATATATATATATATACATACGTATATATTATATATATATATATATATATATATATATATATATATATTATTTATACACACACATATATACATATATATATTGATATGTATATACATATATATAATATATATATATATATATATATATATATATATATATATATATATATATATATATATATATATATTAATATGTATATATGTGTGTATTTTTATCTTCTTTTAACTTCATTTTTGTTCGAAAACTTGAATAGCTATTAATTAAAATCCCGTTTTTTTTTGTTTGTTTTTTTACTTGCTAACGCAAACAAATGCTTCTCAATTGCAGACGAGTCCTTCTCCAGCACACGAGTTCATCCCAACAGCACTGCGGATCGAGGAAACTTGGATGCCAGTCGAGTGTTCAGCCTGGTTTTCTTGAGGGATGAACAGTAACTGATGAAAACTAACGACAATAAAATCTGTATAGGATTTTTAAGCCCTATTTCTGTTCTCTATTTATGTCTCTGTGTCTGTTACACTTCTCTCTCTCTCTCTCTCACACACACACACACACACACACACACACACAACACACACACTCTCTCTCTCTCTCTCTCTCTCTCTCTCTCTCTCTCTCTCTCTCTCTCTCTCTCTCTCTCTCTCTCTCTCTCTCTCTCTCTCTCACACACACACAGAGACTCTCTCTCTCTCTCTCTCTCTCTTTTGCTATTGTTGTTGTCATATGTGTTTAACATCTTTTGAAACATGTAACCAAGCTCGTTTTTCCAAGCACAGTTTAACGACTGATTGCCAATGTCAAGGATGTGACAAATACTTAAAGACCCAAATACAGTATAGTATAGGTCTCTTTGTGACTGTAGCTTGAGGTTTGATTTCTTTGCAAGTTCCGCTGAGAAAACAGTGTTTAAATTATGCATTTTTCCAACCTTTCCCACCTGTACAATGTATAACACACACACAAATATAAGTTTGTGTATATGTGTTTATTTATATTTATGTATATATATGTATGTATATGTATATATATGTAAACACACACACACACACACACACACACACACACACACACACACACATATATATATATATTATATATATATATATATATATATATATATATATATATAATACATATATATGCGTGTGTGTATGTGAGTACCTGTCTTTATATACAAATATTACATGGATATACACTTAAATAATCACCATGACTAATATAATCACCATGGCCCCATATAGAGATCTCTCGCCACCCTTTTGTCTTCACTGTAAGCATACGTACAAATATGCATACACTCACACGCACATGCATCCTAATGGGCCAACGTGCGCAGACATTTTTACTGGACATAATTTGTTTCTGTATGTGCTTTTTCAGTGTAGGAATACGTCATAAATATATGTTGATTTTTCTTTTGTTTTAATAACCCAAGAATAATAACTGGCAATAAGATAAAGAATGATATCAGTATCAGGATAATGTCAACTGTAATAACATCAATCATAATCAGTGATGATAATGATGGTGGTGTTGGTGATGGTGATGATGATAATGAGAACATTGGCTATCAACAACTGCAAACTATTCTCCTCTTTAAAAGTTGGTATACGTTGTTGTATGTCATTCAAGTTGTATAGAAATAACCAAACAAATTGCAGAAGTCTCTAAATGAATTTAATGTGAGAAGACAAACTCAAAAGCCCTGGCGCCCAAGGGTTAGAAACCATGTTGTAATGTCTTATTATGCTAAAACTTACACCATTCTAGACCTTCGTGTTGATATTTAGCGTGTGTGTTGCAGGAATGCTGAATATACAGGTATATGCCAGGTGTATTCGCCTGGCATTTTGAAACAACTGCCTGTTATTTCTAAGTTACCCCTAATCTTATGATTTAAAATTTTTCTATGATTTTAAGAAAACACTTCTTTATATCCTAAAGTATTTTAACTGCCTGCAACGTTTTCTATCTTTATTGTTTGTTTGTTGATAATATTCTATCTTACGTACGCCGCTCCTACATCGACGATTTTGGTATCGTTGGATTCCTAGCACTCTATAATTCGGGTAAGTAGTGTTTATTGCGCAGAAAGCTCCCGTTAGCGACAAACTTGGCCCCGATAGCAGGGGAGGAAACAAATAATCCACCACGTATTCACGGCAGGATGGAGCGTTACACAGTTGTAAAGGTATTGTAACTTTCCCACTGAAGCAGCATACTAACCTTGACATAGTCAGCATTGAGACGATTGTACTGTCATCAGGATGAACAGGGTAAACCAAGAACAGAAGAGCGGCGGTGGTCCGTCCTCGTCGGCGGGTTTTGCGC
>NW_020868843.1:129430-131921 GCF_003789085.1 Penaeus vannamei
ATAAAGACATCAGTGTCATCATTACATTTGTGAAGGAATACAATAAATATTTTGAAAGACAAATGGATTTTATAAGCTAGTTAGCACAAAAATGACAATCAAGACATAAATGCCATGATTCTGACAACATATCTATGTATTCTAACAAAAATATAAGTTATGGCATTTTACGAAACTATTCACATTCTTTATTGCCGTTTTAATTATGAATTTTACCTTTTTAATCATAATTATTCAACCCCGAATAACTTACCGTTTCCCCCCCAAAATCGCAATTATCGTTAAAAGCTCGTCAAAGCCACGCTCAGGACTTTCGAACAAAGGCGAGGAAGAATCCAGCTTTTCGAACACCCTCAGCGTCTTCGGTTCCACAGCAAAGTGGCTACCAGTGTTTTCGTTTTACTTCCTGGGATGGAGAATAAGCGGTATTGGGCAAAGTGGCATAAGGAGGGACGGGATAGGTAGGATAGGCAGGGAGAGAAGGAGACGAGTAGGTTAGAGGAAAGGCTGAAGGGAGAGAGGTTTGGTTGCGGGGGTTCATGCCGAACTGCGGGGGCGGGAAAGTGGGAGGAGCCGAGTACCTGGTGAAAGAAAACGGGAAAAAGTAAGGATGTTAAGCTAGGACACTTACGTTTGAGTGAATGAGCTACTATGTGGATCTGGTGAATGGAGACAAGGATAGAGACTCCCTTTTCCTTCAAAACGGTTGATAAAGATGTTAAAAGAATTAAAAAAAAGACAGAATAGTAAAGAAATCTTGCTAATATTTGCAATATATGATGGTTAAAGGGGCGGTGCTTAGCTCGTCAGTTGCCAACTAGGATTGTCGTCGATACAGAGTGGTGCTACTTTTGGATATATAAACCGGCGCAAAGAAATGAAAAATAAAAACCCAATCATATAGAATAACAAACGAAATATAAAACTGGACGAACATATAACACAACCAAATCAAACATGCAAACGAAAAGCATTTCTAATCACTCAAATAACACAGAATTCGCCTACCATTACCGAACAACACTTACCCATAGGCATCTAAGCCACGGTACTGTGAGTTTCCGTTCCTTGGCGGAGGAAAGGGCGGCCGGTTGGGGACGTTGGCAGTGTATTTCGGGGTCACTCTGCGGACCTGCCTGACCCCGCCAGCCTGGGGTCGGTTCTTGCGGGAAGATTCGTGTCTAATGGTAATGGGAGAAGCAGATTTATCTATTTATTATCTAGTTTAGTGAGAGATAGATAAATATAGTAAGGAAGAAATAGAAAAAGAGCAAAGAGAAATTAATAACAGGAAGAGTGAGAGCATAGAGAAAGACTAAACAGAAGAGGAAAAAGAGAGAATCAGAAAAAAAAACAGAAGCAGACGAAAAAAAGGAGAGTGAGAGACATAGAGAGAAAGACAGAACAGAACAGAAAGAAGAGAGAATCGAGAAAAAAACAGACAAAAAAACAGACGAAAAAAAGAGAGAGAGAGAAAAAAAAAAAATAACGCAGCATCCAATTTACCTCGAAATCGTCAGCATGATCATCCGAAGCCAGAAGCCACAGATGAGGAAGCCGAGTCCACAGCCGAGCAGAATTGGCCTCAGGGGGACCTCGATGTCGCCGCAGTCACAGATCATCTTCTCGGGGACGAACTTACAGGGGCTGGAAGGCAGGCGGGAGATGAAAGGGAAGGAGGGAGGGAGGGAGGGAGGGAGGAGAGAGGGAGGGAGGGTAAAGGTGAGAGGAGGAGGGAGCGGAGGAGGCACGGGAGGAAAGGTGATGAGAGGAGGAGGGAGGGCATGACGGGATGGATGGAGGGAGGAGGAGGGAGGGAGGGAGGAGACAAGGTGATGAGGCGAGGAGGGATGGGAGGGAGGCGAAAGGCTGATGAGGCAGGAGGCGAGGGCAGCGAGGAAAGGTTGAGAGGAGGAGGCGAGGAGGAGCGGGAAAGGTGAGAGGAGGAGGGAGGGAGGGAGGGAGGGGAAAGGTGAGCAGGAGGAGGCGAGGGAAGGAAAGGTGATGCAGGAGGAGGGAGGGAGGGAGGCGAAAGCCGTGAGAGGGAGGGAGGGAGGGAGGGAGGGAAAGGTGAGAGAGAGGAGGGAGGGAGGGGAAGGTGAGATGAGGAGGGAGGGATGGGAGGGAGTGGAAAGGTGAGAGGAGGAGGGCAGGGACGGAGGGAGGGAAAGGTTGAGATGGAGCAGGGAGAGAGGGAGGGGAAAGGGTGAGAGGAGGCGAGGGAAGGAGGGAGGGAGGGATAAGGTGAGAGGAGGAGGGAGGGAGGAAAGGTGAAGAGAGCCCGCGGGAGGTGAGGCGAAAGCCGTGAGAGGAGAGGGAGGAGGGACGATGTGAGTGAAGAGCGTGAGATGAGATGTTTGGACGGGAAGGACGAGGGATGGGCAGAGGTAGGGTGAGATGTGGAGGGAAGGGGCGAGGGAGGGAGGGGGGGGAGGGAGGACGAAGTCGCGCGGACCGCGTGGGAGGGAGGGAGGGAGACGGTGAGATGAGA
>NW_020868843.1:132021-142021 GCF_003789085.1 Penaeus vannamei
CACTCTCGCCTGTGTCTCTCTGTCTCCTCTGTCTCTCTCCTCTCTCTCTCTCTCTCTCTCTATCTCTCTCTCTCTCTCTCTCTCTCTCCTCTCTTCTCTCTTCTCTCTCTCTCTACTCCTACTCTCTCTGCCCAACACATCTTCCTCCATCTAATCTTCTCTCTCTCTCTCTCTCTCTCCTCTCTTCTCTCTCATCTCTCTCTTCCTCTCTTCTAAATCTCTATCTCTCTCTCTCTCTCTGTCATCTCGTCTCTCTTTTTGTCTCTTTCCTCCGCTCACTCCTCCTCTTTCCTCTCTCTCTTCTCTCTCTCTCTCCTCTCTCTCTTCTCTCTCTCTTTCGTCTCTCTCTCTCTCTCTCTCTCTCTCTCTCTCTCTCATCTGTCTATCTGTCTCTCTTTTTGTCTTCTCTTTTTTCTGTCCCCTCCCTCTCTCTCTCTCCCTCCTCCTCTCTCTCTCTCTCTCTCTCTCTCTCTCTCTCTCTACTCTCTCTCTCTGCTCTCTCTCTCTCTCTCTCTCTCCTCTCTCTCTCTCTCTCTCTCTCTCTCTTCCTCTCTCTCTCTCTCATCTCTCTCTCTTCTGTCTCTTTCCCTTTCTTCGTCCATTTCGTGTATGTCTCGCTTCTTCATTTGTGTTGACTATCTTTGATTTTTACTTTTTTCTTTCCTTGCGTTTTGTCCTTTTAAATCTGTCTATCTATCCATCCCTATCCATCTATCTATCCTTCTATCTATCCTCAGCTTATCCTATCCATCTTTTTTCCTTCTTCCCTTTTTCCTACTTCGCCTTCTCCACCCGTTTCCACCCCATCTCCCTTTACAACCAAGCCATTATGGAGGGGAAGGAATGGGAGGGAGGCGGGGAGGGAGGGGAGGGGGACATGAAACAGATAGACAGCCTCCTCGGATTACGAGACAAGTACGTAAATCTTAATTCTTCCCTCCACTCCTCTCCCCTCCCTTCCCTCCCTTCACTCCCCTTCCCTCCCTACACTGCGCCTCGCCTTCACCCCCCTCCTCCCTTCAATCCTCCATTCACCGCTTTTAGGTGTTTCTTCTTACCCCTCCTCCTCACAGCAGCTCCCTCATTCCCTCCTGCCTTTAATACTCATTTGCTCCTTCCTTTCTCTTCACTTTTCGCGTCGGTCGTACCCCCTCTTACTCTTCCCTTCTCACTTTTTTCCTGGGTCTCTTTCCCTTCCTCCCTCCCTACCTCCTTCTCCCCCTGCCCTCCCATATTTTTTTTTTTTTTTTTTTTTTTTTTTTTTTTTTTTTTTTTTTTTTTTTTTTTTTTTTTTTTTTTTTTTTTTTTTTTTTTTTTTTTTTTTTTTTTTTTTTTTTTTTTTTTTTTTTTTTTTTTTTTTTTTCTCTCTCTTCTCTTCTCTCAATCTCATCTCTCCTCTCCCTCTCTCTCTCTCTTTCTCTCTCTCTCTGCTCTCTCTCCTCTCTCTTCTTCTCTCTCTTCTCTCTCCTCTCTCTCTCTTCTCATCTCTCTCGCTCTCTCTCTCTCGCTCTCGCCCGATCGCTCCTCGAGACCAGTGGATCGTCGCTCTCTCGGCTCTCTCGCTATCTCTGCTCCCTCCTCTCTCTCTCTCCATAGTCTCCCCCTTCCCCCCCCTTTTCCCTCCTTTTTTTTCCCCCCTCCTCTCTCTCTCTCTCTCTCTTCTCATTCTCTCTCTCTCTCTCCTCTCTCTCTGCTCTCTCTCTCTACTCTGTTGGTCGACTCAACTACTCACTTTCTCTCTCTCCTTCTCACACTCTCTCGCTACTCGCTCTGCTCTTGCTGCTCTCTCTCTCTCTCCTCTCGCTATCATGCTCCTCTCCTCTCTCCTCTCTCTCTCTCCTCTTCCCTCTCTCTCTTTCTCTCTCTCTCTCTCGGTCTCGTTCTCCTCTCTCCTCTCTCTCTCTCTCTCTCTCTCCTCTCAAGCTCTCTCCGTCACTCTCTCCCTCACTCTCAAACTCTCTCTCGCTCTCGTCTCTCGCTCTCCTCCCATTCTGGCCCCTTCCTCCCCTTCTCTCCATCCCCTCCATCCACATATCCTCCTCCTTTCCAACCATCTTTCCTTCTCTCCGTCTCTCCTTCCTCTCCTTCCTCCCTCCCTCCTATATTCCCTTACTCCTCCTCCCTCTCTCCCTCCTTCCTCCTTCTTCCTTCCTCCCCTTCTACCTTTTTCTCGCTCCCCTCTTTCCTCTCTCCCACCCTCCCTTCCTCCCTTCATTGTTTTCTCCCTCTTTTACTACTTTCCTTCTCTCCTTCCACCCTCTCTCCTCCCGCAACCATCCTTTCCTCTTACCTCCCTCTCGCACTCTCCCCTCCCTCCCTCCCTCCCCTCAATCACTCAACTCACTCACTCCTTCCCTTTTTTCCCCACCCTATCTCTCTCCTCTTCCCTCCTTACCTATTTCCTTCCTCGTCCCTCTAACCATCTTTCCTCCTTCCTTCTCTCATTTCCTTAATTCCTCCTCCCTATCTCCCATCTCTCCCTTCTTCCTCCGTCTTACCCTCGCCCCCGGCCCCATTTTCTCCCTCCCTACCTGCTTCCCCTCCTATTCCCTTTTTTTCTCCTCTTTCCCCTGCGCCCCTCCCTCTCCAAACCACCCTCGCTTCCTCCCACCTTCCTTCCCTCCTCCTACCTCCTTCCCACTATGCCTCTCCCACCTTCCCCTCAATCCCTCCTCCCTCTCTCCTCTCTCCTCCCTCCCTCGACATGGGGATAAATGGTCAACTTAAGATCCTCATTAAGTTCTGCGGAATTCCCCCATGGGCGAACCCCCCCCCCCCATTAAAAAGGAGGAGGAGGAGGAAGGAGGGAAGGGCGGGAGGGTGGTGCTGTGCTGGGTTGTGAGCGTGGCCTATGGGAGGGCTGGTTGTGATTGTTGATGTTAGCTGTGTGGTTTGTGGTTGCCTGGTGATTGTGGTTGGTTTGGAGTTTGATTATGGGGCAGTTGGTTAAGGATACGGTTTGTGATTGGTGATCGGTATTTTTGTGTGGTCTGTTGTGGCTATGGATGTGAATGTGGTCTTTGTGGTTTTAGTTGTGGTTGTGGAAGTGGTTATGCTTTTGGCCGCGGGTTGTTAGTTGTGGATGTGGTTTTTGTGATTTGGGTTGTGGTTTGTAGTGGTGTTGACAGAAGTATTAGTGACGTCATTATTATCATTATATTATCATTTTAATCATTCATCAATCATTATAGTCAAAGATCATAAGTGGCAGTAATATTAATAGTAATATACTATTATCATCATTATCATCATTATTGTATTCTATATTTGTTTATAATCCCCGCCATTATTGCTATACATATTACTATATTTTTATTTTTTCTAATCACCATCATTATTATCATTACTTCCTCTCTTTCCTTTCCATCCTGTCTCTTTCATCTCTCTCTTTCGTGCTGTTGCTCCTTCGTTGCACATTCACCCTCATTGCAAATTTTATCGCCATAGTCCTTAATCTTATTTCAATTACTGCATTTCTATCTTTCCCTTCCCATTTCCTCTTTATTCGGTTATTGCTTTTGGTTGGATCCAAGTTCTTAATTTAATATTCTCCTTCGATTTTCATTTTAGTTCTATTTTCTGTATGTTTGCCGCTCTGTTTCTAATCTCATATCCTCTCTCTCTCTCTCTCCTCTCCTCTCTCCTCTCTCTCTCTCTCTTCTCTCTTCTCTCTCTCTCTCTCTCTCTCTCTCTCTCCTCCTCTCTCTCTTCTATCTCTCCCTCTCTCTCTCTCTCTCTCTCTCTCTCTCTCTCTCTCTCTCTCTCTCCTCTCTCTCTCTCTCTCTCTCTCCTCTCTCTCTCTCTCCTCTCTCCTTCTCTCTCTCTCTCTCTCTCTCTTCTCTCTCTCTCTCTCTCTCTCTCTCTCTCTCTCTCTCTCTCTCTCCTCTCTCTCTCTCTCTCTCTCTCTCTCTCCTCCTCTCTCTCTCTCTCTCTCTTCTGCTCTCCTCTCTCTCTCCTCCCTCTCCCTCTCCTCTCTCTCTCCCTCTCTCCCTCTCTCCTCTCTCCCCTCCCTCTCCCTCCTCTCTCTCTCTCTCTCTCTCTCTCTCTCTCTCTCTCTCTCTCTCTCTCTCTCTCTCTCTCTCTCTCTCTCTCTTCTCCTATCTCCCTCCCTCTCTCTCCTCCTCTCTCCTTCCTTCCCTCCCTTCCTCCTCCCTCTCCCTCTCCTCCTCCCTCTCTCCTCCCTCTCCCTCCCTCCCTCTCCCTCTCTCCTTCTCTCTCTCTCTCTCTCTCTCTCTCTCTCTCTCTCTCTCTCTCTCTCTCTCTCTCTCTCTCTCTCTCTCTCTCTCTCTCTCTCTCTCTCTCTCTCTCTCTCTCCTTTCTAATCCTGCTCTCGACCTCCCTTCGATTTTTAAAACGACAAAATCTAAATGCATCGTTATTGGGTAATTTGTTTATCGAAGCTGTCATATATTGAAGGAAACTGCTCTTAACTTGCCAGACTTTTCCCTTAATACTCAAGTCTGTGTTGCCAGGTGAAGAGGGAGGAAGAGGGGGAGGGGGGAGGGGAAGGAAGGCGGCGGAGAAGAGGGGGGGGAAGGAAGAGGGAAGATAGGGTAGGGAGTGAAGGGAGGGAGAGAAGGGAAAATGGAAAGGGTAGTGAGAAGGAGAGGGGAGAAAGAGATGGGAGAAGGGGGAAAATGGAGGAAGAGGGAAATGAGAGTTAGAAGAGAGGAAAAGAGAAGGAAAAGGGTATAGGGAATAAATCGGGGGGGGGTGAGTGTAGAGAGCGGAGGGAAGAGAAACGAGAGATAGATGAAGAGGGGAGGGAGAGATAGAGGAGAGGGAGAGGGGAGAGAAGGGAGAAAGAGTGAGTAGAAAAAAGGAAGAGAGAAAAGATAGGAGAAGAATGAGGGGTAGTAGTAAAGAAATGAAGGGCGGAAGGGAGAGGGGAGGGAAGAGAACAGAAGAGGATAAAAAGTAGAAGGAATGGGTACAGAGTAAGAGTCAGAGTAGGGAAACGGAGAGAGTAAGTAAGAATGTTTGCGGTGGGGGGGGGGATATAGTAGAGCGGGTGAATTGAAGTGAGGGATGAGGAGGGGAGCGTGGAGAGGGAGGAGTTAGGGGACACATCATGATGGGAGGGGAGGAGAAAGGGAGGGGGAAATGGGAAGGGATATGGTGCGAGATGAAATAAGAAGGAAAGGGAAGGGTTAAGCAATAAGGAAAAGTAAGGTATAGGTAAGGTAAGCGAAGAGGTAAAAGGGAAACGGGCGAGGATGAATAACAAGGAAATGAAGTGAAAAAGAAAAAAGGGGAGAAAATAAGGAAAACGAAGAAAGGTAACGCTAAGTGAGAGTAGGATAAGAGGGAGGGGAAGGAAGCGACAATACGTATAATAGATAATAACAGATAATAATGGGTAAGGATAGCGGGGAGGGGGAACTGGAAGGGAAGGGGAAGAGGAAAAAGTGAGAGAGAAATGACGGAGATATTTTCAGAATTTGCGAATTCTTGCGTATTTTAAACACAAAGTTGTAGGTCAGATTTTAGATAATTATCGTTGGCTTAAGTTTGAATGTCTCGACGAAAGGTTTTCTATCTATAGTTTTATTCTCATTTATTGTCGGCATCATCACTATGATCATATCGTCGCTTTTGTTGTTATCATTAAGGACATCATTATTGTTGTTATTATTACGAATTATCATTGACATCTTTATAATCACTTTGGCTTTATCATCATCATTATTGTTATCATTAGTTATTATCATCATTATTATTGTTGTTATAATTACCTCCGCCGAGGAGGTTATGCTTTTGTTCATTTGTTCGTTGGTTAAATGGATAACTCAAAAAGTTATTGATAGATCTTTATGAAGTTTACCAAAGGTGTGTCTTAGCCTAGCTTAGATGCCATTAAATTTGAGTGGTGATCCGGGTCATGATCCGGATCCAGAAATTTTTGAAATGATTACACCAGTTAACCCTATATACAAGGATAATTATTAACACAATCATCATCACCGGGGAGCTAACGCCGACGGGGGCGCATTGCCGCATCCACCCTTCATTCCACCTACGAGGATCCCTCAAGGCAAGCCCCCAGGCAGGGACTCGGCCCATCTCGAGCTCCTCACGACAGGTTTGATCCATCTGCCCGAGCCACGACTTCCTAGGTCGTCCCAAAGGCTTCCTCCACCCAGGGCTGCCTCGTACAGAGACAACCAGGTGGGCAGGATCATCCTGAGGGAAGCAAGCCAGGTGGCTGTATAGCCTGAGTTGGTGATCATGGATTATGCATGTAACAGGTTTTGTAACCGTTGGTTGGACACATGGTCCCGCCAACAGTACCCCATGATCCGGCGCAAGACGAGACTCCATAGCGCAAGATAACGTCCAGGTTTCACTACCGTATACTAAAACTGGCATTATCAGAGCCTTAAAGATGTGTAGCTTGGTTCTTCTGTACAGGTACCGGCATCTTCAAATACCAGTCTGTCTGCTGACTTCCTGGTCTAACAGCCCAAGGTATGTAAAGCTCTCTGTGACTTAATGTCTTCGCCGCAAGCACGTATCGACCAAGCAGATTCTCCTAGCAAGTCCCTAAAGTCCTGGATCTTGGTCTTGGTCCAGGAGACCCAAGGGCTTCGCTTCATTACTAAATGCATCCAGAGCCACCACTAAGGTTTCCAAAGATTCAGATAGAATAGCAACATCGTCAGCAAAGGCAAGGTCAGTAACCTTGATATTGACCAAAGTTGCTCCACAATGTCTTTGAACAGTAGCTCTGTCCAGTATCCAGTCCATGCAAGTGTTGGAAAGTGTTGGTGCAAGGACACAGCCTTGCCACACTCCTGAACTAACAGGAAAGTAGCTCGACAGCCTCCCCCCCCCCCACACACACACACACACTCACGCTTTACAGCACTTTCAGTACCGATATACAGACTTGCTATCAGTCCAATAATCCTTGTTGGAATTCCGCTCAACCTCAGGATCTCCCAGTGATTCACGATGCACTGTATCGAACGCCTTCTTGAGGGCGATGTGGGCTGCACGCAGTCCACGCCCGAACTTACGGTGATACAATGACTCGAAGAGCCAGGATACAGTCTATTGTGAACTTACCAGGAGTGGTTTTGTCTAGCAACCTTGCTGACCTGCGTTCGATTCCCGTGCACCACCAGTGGATGGTAACCCCGGCCATTCCTTGCTCACAGGGGGTAGTTTAGAAGCACAATAAACAGATATGCCACAATTTGACTGATGTCACAAGAGCTTGCCACAGCAAACCCTAAATTATTATTATTACCATTATTAACCACAGGGAGCTCAGGGGGCAGGGGTTGGTACAAAGATAGGGCATGTCCACACGCCGGTGGACCATGGCTCTGTACCTCTGGGGCCTCCTGCTGCACCGAGATCCCCAACAAGATAGCCAGTTCCATGGACGCCCACGAGGAGGCACTGCAGAAGTCTCGATGATAGAGCGGCTATGAACTGGCAGGGGAGGCTTATGCAGAGCGGCTCCCTTTTTCGCACAAGGCTAGCCAGCGGTGGCAGCTCTAAGGCATACAAGCACTTGACACTACTTAGGCTACCACGCCATTTCTTCACACCGAGCGTGAAGCGCCCACCCGCATAGCATCATCATCACGTGCATTACCTCCGCCAAGGAGGTTATGTCTACGGAGGACGCCAGTAAACTTGAGAAAGAAATCATTTTATTGTAATTCTTTGTGTGAATATTTCTAATCCATCAGTAACCCTGTTGCCTTGGCAAAGGTATGCTAGTATTGTCATTATCATTATTATTATTATTATGATCATTATCGTTATCATTAGCAGTATCAATATTATCAACATCATTATTATTATTATTATGATTATTATTATGATTATCATAATTATTATTTCTAAAACGTTTATCATTATTATTATCACTGTCATTATTACTATTATCATTATTATCGTTGTTATTATTATGTAATCATTATTATTGTTATTACAGTTATTGTCATTATCTTTATTATCAATATCATTATTGTTATTATTATTATTATTATTATTATTATTATTATTATTATTATTATTATTATTATCATTATTATTATTATTATTATTATTATTATTGTTGTTGTTGTTGTTGTGTTTGTTTGTTTTGTTGTTATTACTATCATCATCATTTTCATTATTACTGTTATTAAAACGTTTATCATTATCATTATTATCACTGTCATTATTATTATTATTGTCGTTATTATTACTATGTAATCATTATTATTGTTATTACAGTTATTGTCATTATCATTATTATCATTATTATCATTATTGTTATTATTAGTATTATTATCATTATTATTATCATTATTATTATTATTATTAGTAGTAGTAGTATTAGTAGTAGTAGTATATATTATTATTATTATTATTATTATTATTATTATTATTATTATTATTATTATTATTATTATTATTATTATTATTATTATTGTTGTTGTTGTTATTGTTACTACTATCATCATCATTTTCATTATTACTGTTATTACTATCATTATTATATGATTAATTTATTTTTATTAGTAGTAGTAGTAGTAATATCATTATTATCATCATCATCATCATCATCATCATTGTTATTCTTTATTATTATTGTTATCATTATTATTATCATCATTATCATCATCATTATCATCATTATCATTACTATTATCATTAACATCATTATTGCTATTATCATTATTGTTATCATCATTATCATTGTCGCTATCATTTTCGTTGTTGTTCTTACTGTTGCTGTTATGAATATTATCATCATAATTATAATTATTATCAACATCATCTTCATCATTATCATTATCATTATCATTATGATGATCATGATCACTATCATTATCATTCTCACGATTGTTATTATTATTATCATCATTGTTGCTGTTATTATTGTTATTATTATTATTATCATTATTATTATTTTCATTATCCTCTTTATTATTTTTACAATTATCATTATTTTTATCATTATTCACATTATCATCATTATCATTATTGCCATTATTATCATCATTATTGATATTTTTTTCATTATTTTTTATTATGATCATCGTTATTATCGTTATTTTTATCACGATTATCAGTATTACCAGTATCATTATCATTATTATCATCATTATCGTTATTGTTATTTTCATCACCATTGTCATTATTATTATCATTATTGCTATCATTAGTATTATCATCAGTATTATTATCATCATCATTATTATTATCATCATTTTTATCAGTATTACCATTATCACCATTATTGTTGTTATTGTTATTATATTGTTATCATAATTGCTACTACTATTATTATTATTATCGTTATTATCACTATTCACATCATCATTGTCATTGTTATCATTATCATTATGATCATTATTATTATGATTGTTATTATCATTATCATAATCATTATCATCATTACCATCAATATTTTTATAGTTCTATTCTATGTTATTGTTATTATTATTATTATCATTATAGTAATTACTATTAGCATTGCCATTATCATAATCATAATTCTTACTGTTGTCAATATTTCTCTTAATATTTTCATTATTATCATTATTATTATTGTTTTTTTTTATTATTGTCTTTTTTTATTATTGTCTTTTTTTATTATTGTCATTGTTATCATTATTATTATCATCATCATTATCATTATAATTATCATTACCGTCATCATCATTAATATTGTTATCATTATCATCGTCATTATTATTGTCGTTGCTGCTGTTACCATTATTATTATCAGTGCTAATATTTTTCATCATCATTATTAATATCAGAATCATTATCAATATCTTTATTATTACTACTGTTCGCATTACTGTAATTTTCATCATTCTGCCTGTTATCATTATTGGTGTTATTAATCTCATAATCACTACTATTATCATGACTGTTGCTGTTGCTATGCTTTTGCTGTTGTTATCATTACTGTTATTATCATCGCCATAATCAATAGACAGAATGATTATTTGTTAAGTATTCAGTCATGAAGTATATAAGTCTTCTA
>NW_020868843.1:154521-167021 GCF_003789085.1 Penaeus vannamei
TATGTTTTTCTGTTTGAGTGTGCTTTTCTGTGTGAGTGTTTTTGTGTGTGTGTTTTTTTTTTGTTGTGTGTGTTTTTGTGTGAGTGTTTGTGAGAGTGTGTTTTTCTGTGTGAGTGTTTTTTTTGTGTGTGTGTTTTTCTGTGTGAGTGTGTTTTTGTGTGTGCTTTTCTGTGTGGTGTTTTCTGTGTGGGTGCTTTTCTGTGTTTTTTTTTTGTGTGTGTGTGTGCATTTTGTTGTGTCTGTCTGCGTGTCTGTCTGTCTGTCTGTCTGTCTCTGTGTGCGGCTGGGTGGGTGGGTGTATGTCTGTGTCTGTGTCTGTCCTATCACAGATGAAGACAGTAATATGATTGAATTTTCAGCAAATTTTGCATGCATTACCTTTTTGGTTATTCCATTAGCCACAAAAGGCTACGTATATGCCTAAAAATGTATCACTAATTTTGTATATGCGTTTCGGCAAATACACTAGTCATTAGCTAAATGACATCATTCAAATATTCATTTATCCTTATCAACAATAAAATTAAAATGTTCCTGTAATGTCTTCAAAATTATCAAATACTGTTCATAAATAAACTGATATTGTGATATATCAGCACAAAACAGATGTTGGGGAAGACCAGCTGATTCTAAGGATGACAGCTGATCCACTCCAGGCTCAGGCCTCTGAATGAGACACAGCTGGAGGGCATTGCTGATCTGGCTCATGTGTTTGCATACCTGTAAGGTGAAATATAGAACTGAATTGTTTGTTAAATGTAATCCATTACTAAACAGTAAGTTAAATGTAATACATTAACAAATTGCATATAAGTGAAATACAATGTTAGGCAGGATGTCCTGTCCCAATCAGACAGTGTTGCAACATATACAGAGCAAGAAATATTAGTCAGAGATCATGAGGTTTAGTTATATCTTGGATCATGCAAGATAAAGATGTGATGCAAGATTTTCTGATCTATTTGCTACCCACTAAATCATACTAGAATTACCATGAATTAATGAATGTTAATTTGCAATTTGTGAATTAGACATATTTAATTCTATTTATATTTAGGAATTACTATAATTTTGCCATTAAAATCTCTATACCAAAGGACTCCATCAACATCACAAACTCTCTACTCTAATACAAGGATATAAATCATATTTATATACCTTAAAAATTGGACCTTGCATGACTCCTTCCCAACTTTTGCCCTCATGAAATAATGATGCAAAATCACATTGTTGCAAAATCACATTGTTTTATTTTTGATAAATAAACAAATAAAAATATATATTTATAATAACTCCCTACTCCAAACTCATACCAAAAAGTTTTATGGTTTTTACACCCAATAATGTACCACATTTTCAAAGAGAATCAAGATACAGTGATAATAACCAAAATAAATAAAAATAATACTAAAAAAAATAATAACATTAAAAACACAGAAACAACCGCAAAACCCGTCACAAATGTGTCACAAACCTCTAATTCATAGGGTGGTTCTAGTTGCTGGCAAAGAGACGTGAGCATTGCCAGCCAACACCGATAGTCCTCACAGCCAGGGTTGACTAGATTGTAATGCTTGGATAAACAGTGGCTGACTATACTTGCCGATGCGCTGAGGACACTCGATACTTCTACTGCTTCCTTGTTCATACTTTCCTCAATCCCATCTGAAATTTGCATTAAAGATTATAGCTATAAGGAATGAAGGTCAGAAAAAGAATTTCAGGAAATCATTAGTTTAAAGGTTTGTATTTCATGCATGTACAAGCTTATACCTACCTAAAAGGAAATTCTTGAAAATTTAACAGACGGCATTCTAAGATTTCATGGTACATACATGGATTCCACATAACTATAATCTATACAGAAATAAATGCAATAACCTGCTTCCTGGACAAATTATGATTATTGATAACAGTTTCTGAAGAATTCAAACCTAATGAAAAAACTCAGTGTATGAGAGGAAACACAACCCATTGAATACATAATTCTTTGGCCTTATAAATTGATCTTTTTCTCTAAGATGAAAGAAAAAAAAAGAATTACAACAATAGCATAATCTTGAATTCTGGGACAGAGATGATAGAAAACCTACAATATAAGATTTTCTGTGAGTAAAATTTGTAAATCAAAATAAGTAAAATCAAAAGAATCTTTTATTTATTATCAAAAAACTACTGTATACATGCCATTTCTCTATACAAACAAAAGCAGTCTTACATGAGAAACAGAAGTATATCTGCAGAGATGAAGAAACTAAGGAAGTATCTGCACTATTTCTTAAATCCTTAATTAACTACTGGAGTGGAAAGCAATCACGATCTAAAGAGAAGAATCTGTTTTCCTTTGTAAATATGCATTTCTATGTGTTACAGGCTGCAAATATGACATTTTATTAAATACAGAATTTATAGATGGCCTTATAACAATATAAAACAATATCATGATAACATATCTAATATCATAATATGATATACAGTAAAATAAGACTAATTTTTCTAGATTTCAAGAGATACATTTTCAGTAACATCTTATCAGAATGGTTCTTGAGGCTATCAAGTTTAATTACAGGTTCCTGCCTATCTTGAGGCTATCAAGTTTAATTACAGGTTCCTGCCTATCTTGAGGCTATCAAGTTTAATTACAGGTTCCTGCCTACCATAGACTTCAAAGAATTACATGTTGCAGAACTGTCCTTATTATTCTGCAGATATCTGACTGCCTTGAAGTTAAAGCTCAGTGTGATTTGGCCCAAAGCATAGCTGTTACATAAAGCAATAAACAGAGAAGCAAACTCTATTCATAAAACTGGACAATTCTTTTAAATAGTGTTCCAGGCCACTCTCACACAAGTTTAATACCTTGAATTATAATAGCCACTAACTTACAACTTTTCTTTTTTCTAACTCTGGGCAATTACCACCCATATATCCTATAGCAAAGATAATATTAGTAAAGAACAAAAGACACAGTAATAGCATGGTTCAACTAGCATTGTCTTTGTCAAGGACCCGACTCGTGTAAGAGTACCCAGTCAGGCATAGTGTTTCAACTGCAAAACGCATCGCACATAGTACTTCTCATTTGAGCAACATGGAGCACAAGGACTTATTCCCTGTATTTGCTGCAGTTTTGTGTTTCATGGTGTATAGTCCTTTGAAGAGAGAACAGAAACCGGTTTATTTATTTAAAATTAACATCAGTCTGACAGGCCACCAACAGGTGTAAATCCTCAGTTTCAAATTCAATCAATCAAATCAATCACATCCTGCGGCACCCAGGGGGATGCATAGGGTCTTAAGTTTCAAATTAGGTATTTTTTTATTTGTTTTTGGAAATAAGACACAAATTTTGTGATAACTAACTCTAAATGTTTAATATAAAATCTGTATTATAACTTTGTTGACTTTATAGATACTTTGAGATGTTGACAATTTCTTAAAGTAAATTACAGACAATAGTCTTTAATTGCGCCCAAGAGAAATCTGGGGTGCAATTAAAGCCTGGAGATATCTGAAGAAAAAGAAAGCTCTAGGTCTAATCATCGCTGGCTCCCTTCAGCCCCTAGATTTCACACCAAAATCGCATAATTCGGTCCAGATAGCCACTCACGCAGCAAGACCTACACATATACAAGGCCAGATGAACCACGCTGTTAGCGACTGAATAAAAGTGAACTAATGAATAATTCTATGGGAACACTGACAATAGGCATGAAACAATGGAAATTTAGAAGTTCAATTATAATCACTAAACAAAGGGCAATTAACCCCATTTTCAGTACTGCTTAATCAGTACTGGCTATTGTCATAAGGTAAAACTTGTTTTACCTTCTAAGCTATTCACAAGGGGTTATTCTGTGCTCTAATATATAAAATTGGTTAATATTTGATTTCTACTTTATCTTTTATATATGTAAAAGTGTTAACCATATACAATTACAATCCACTTCAATGCACTAATCTTCTACAACCCTTTAAGGCATATCTATTTCTAGAATAGTTCATTATCTATAGTAAACAATCAACAAAATAGTCTTAAAGAAATAATTCACATTAAACTAAAAATCAGGTAAAAATTACTACACCTGTAGTTTTTCCAGTTCAAAACTACATGTATAGTTAAGATGAAAAAAATCAAACAATTTACACTACCTTCCACTGTAGAATCTGCGGCCACGGGGACCTCATTTTCCTCTTCACTCTCCTTCTGCTCTGGCTCCTCTTCATCCATCAACTCTACAATGTTCTCATTTGTCAAATATGGAGCTGTCCTTGCTTGGGCAGGTTTATCAATGATTTTTATTTTAATGGCACTTCCTTTTCCCACACTCTTCAAGATGAATTCTAGAGGCAGAGTGGTATCATTTATTCTCAGAAGTTTCTTGCTAATTGCTTTCTCAGAATCGGCATCATCTGCATTGTTCTTAGGGAGGTGGAGGCTGTGCACTGTTGGGAGTTTCCTTCGGTCATCCACTTCAGCAGAAACAACCAGGGTGTTGTCGCTGGGTCTCATAACTTGCAGGTGCTGGACAGTCTCAAGGTGGGTCTTTCTATGGGCCTGAGGAAGGAGTCATTACTTTAGTCAGGAAGGAGTGACTTACCATGATTCATAAAAAAAATTATAAATCTTAAATTTGCATATATATTGAAGAACTAAATAAGAGTACAAATCTGTAAGAAAAAAACATAGAAGTAGACCACTAATATCCTGACACTGCTCTGAGCAGAATAATAACTACACATCCAAATTTCTCATAACCCCTAGATTATTTCACTAGGCAGCCACAGATGGTGTCATGCTGTGGTTGCTGCTCCATTAATTCTGAGTTGCAGGAGGTATATGCATATTTTGGGATATAATTGTGGCCTTCTGTTAGTCCAGAAGAATGGTCCCCCACAGACCCAGAATAAGAAAAATTGGAGATGTCTTGCATACTACAAATATTTAGATGTTGAATAATACTTTTCCTTCTAGTAGTAAAACCTAGTTTAACATTATCTTTTTAAGCATATGATATTCATAGTCATTAATGCTCAACTTAGGATACATTCAACAAGTGAAATTTGATCATTTGTTAATAAGGAATTTCTGCAACACATATTTTTACTAAACAATAATCTATGCCTTTATACAGAAAAACTGAACTTCTAGGACAGACTACAAAGTCATAGTAAAAATACCATACACGAAGTAAATAGTTTAAAAAGTCTTCAAATAATTTTATTTGACTCTTATATTTATGATAAACTGTTAGACACCCCATTTACACACAACCTCTAAAATTATGCTTAACAGCTTAACAGTAACTCCCATCAGGTGAAAATATCTCCCCCATTATTTTTCCAGTCATGTTAACAGTTTTTTTCCAATCTCTATTTACCTATTCATGTCAAAGGGTAGCTGTATATAAATGTATTTATCATTACAGTTATGAAACACCAATATATATTTAGTCAAGGAAGTCTTATTTAAGTTGCTGTTGTTGAGCAAAGCTCCAAAATGAATAGCCACCTTGGTAGGTACAATATAAACCATTCAAAACCATTATAATCAGTTTGAATTATGTTTGCTCTTCATTTTGGCAGAATTTCCATTGAACTTGGAATATCTACAGTCAGATTCAATACAGTTAATATCAACTTGTAATCTAAACAAAAGATAAAATTAATAATTTGTTATATCAGTTGCACTGCCTATATTCAAAAGGTTAATTCTCCCAATTCAGGTACACAATGCAAGGCTTGTGAAAAGGGATGTTCATGTATACATCTAATTATTTTTGAAAGACGGATTTTTTAGAAATACTAAAATTATGATATATGATATAAGATAATACTAATTATACTTCTAAAAAATCATGTATCTATAACCATCTACCCAAGAATAGATTCTAGTGGACTTGTCTGGCTGTTCAGAGTAGTTCTAATGGGAAGCCACACTATATTCAATTGTTCTGAATAAGGTGAAGATGCACTCAACAGGAAGGAGATAACTGTCTGAATGCAACATTTCTAAATAATGTCACTTTATTTCAATCAATCATTATCACTAATTTAACAATTATCAAATAATTATCATCACCAATTTGGTCACCCAGTCATCAATCATCACATTTTGTCAAGCAAATTTTCACCTTTAAAAAGTAATAATAATAAATAAATATATGAAAGGAGATAACTATCCATAATTGAGCAAAACATGGGATTCAAGCAAAAAGACGCAAACTAAAAAGTATGCAACATAAAAAAGTAAACTGAATGATCCTGCACCAAATGTTGAAGTAAACCAAAATGAGGCTTACAAAAACAAGAACTTTTCTGGCAACTGAACATACTGAACCATATGATCAAAATTATAAACTAGACAAAACGATACTTGCACTGAAATCACATATTACAGAAATTTATTTGTCTTTTTTAATGAACAACATATAGAATTGATATTCTGGTACTTGAGTATGGCTAGGCTATATATTTGGTGGAAGTTCTAATCTTTTTAGTGAGTAACAGGAGATTAAAATTCATGAAAAATGTTGCAATATTGCTAGCCTGCTACACCGCACTAGAGATAGTATGATATTACATGTTTGTGACAGTTTCCAATCTCTGGTTGTAATCCAAGAGCCTGTTTACTGCTTTTTGAATCCAAAGATAAAGTTATACTTATTTATCTGCTTGCAATATAAAGAGGGATTAGTGATAAAAAGCTTTCACAGAACTTTATCAATTCAGTGGCAGAGAATGTCACTAAATTCCTAATTTCCAATCTTTAATGAAACTACCAGACCCTTCTTACTTAAAAAAAAACAAAAAAAAACGATCATCTTGAACTTTAGATTATGTCTATCATTACTAAAATATCTCTAAACATTACTTTAGACTACTCAGGTATTCTCAGTTATCCAATATACTTATGAAGATACTATTTTAATGTTCATATGTGAGAGAGAACTTTGCATAGACCAGCAAAAATGTTTAACTTCCTGTACTTTAACAGTCCACATTAACATCACACGATAAAAAATGATATTTGTTATATCCACTACTAAACACTTTTTACAACTAATAAATGTAACTTGCATGATCCATTAATTTGTAGCAATTCTATTAATCTTTACACACAACTTACTTCCAATAACTTGGGTTTCGAAAACACCGCCGAACAGAGAAGACACTTCCACTGCTGAGTTCCCGTGTGTGCCTTTTGATGCTTGTTGAGGTTGTGACGCATCTTGAAGCTCTGACCGCAATCAGAACATGTGTAAGGTCTTTCCGATGAGTGTCTCTGGCTGTGACGATTGAGCTCACTCTTGCAAGTAAAGGATTTGCCACATTCTTCACATACAAATGGTTTTTCTCCTGCAAGCGTGAAAATAATAATCAAAACTTCCACCCATCCAAAATAACCATGCAAAAGCAAAATACATTGTGTTTCTTTTAAACCATATTATGAAACACTGCATAAACATGTTAAAAAAGTAATCTCAGGTAACCACAATAACTTCCATAAAATGAAACACACCCATAAAGGAAAAGAATAGTAGATTATGATGCTTAGAATCCACCTGAATTTTATTATTGGATAAGGCAAAAATAAGTAATAATAGAAGCAAAGTTAGACAACTATATATAGTAGACAAAAAAACAATGGAATAAGAACTGAATCAGGTCACAGGAGGTAAGCCAAGGAAAAATAATCTTGGGAAAGCTTTCCTATTAAAACCATGGTAAGGTCATTCAAACCTTACTAACATCAGCATCTGCCACTGGGGTTTGGACACACCTCATGTTTAGTAAGCAAACCTTCCCTAAGATTATCCTCTCTTGAATATGTCCCATGGATGAATCACTGTCTCCCTATTGTCAATGTACCAGTATGTTTCCTCATGTGCTTCCTCAGGTACTCATTCTGCTTGAAGGTCTTTGCACACACTGAGCATGTGTACACAAGCTCTGGATTTGGCTGGTGCGTCAGGAGGTGACGCAGGTGCACACTAAGCTGGCGACTCTCTTTGCCACATTCATCACACCTGGGTAATTGGAAATCAAGAAGTATTAATCAGTGAATAGTGTAATATATGAAAACTAAATAAACGAATGAAACATCATATGCAAAAGGAACAACGAAGGGAAGAACAAGAAAACACACGAATATGCTGAAGGCCTTCGGCATATTCTTGTGTTTTCTTGTCCTTCCCTTCATTGTTCCTGTTGCAATCTGTTCGTCACGAAACATCACATATACAGCATTTGCATGTGAATTTAAAAGTATGTTTATTTTAAATAGAATCTTAAACTCATATTTGCATTCATATCTTTTTTCAGTATCAAAATATAAATATACTAATTCATAACATAACTCACTGCTTTCCATAAAAATTACAAAAATTAATCATAAATCACATATTCATGCCCAACCTAGTGTGATTTTAGATAAGTTTTGTCTAGAAATAGATGGCTCCAAAAGCATTCAGTCACCAGGGAGTCATTTAGCCCTCACTTTGAGTTTAGGAAAGGTATCTTTTATTACTATTACAATAGTAAATAAAAACTAGAATAATTAGAATCTTCATAATAATAATAACAGTAAAACAAAAATAATATTAGAAAAAAATCTAAGGAATGAGGCAATCAGGCAGTCCTACTACTTGACCTAATAATAGCCATCTATGTGTAAAAAAATCACATAACAATCTATCTCTTCTATCTATCTATCTATCTATCTATCTATCTATCTATCTATCTATCTATCTATCTATCTATCTATCTATCTATCTATCTATCTATCTATCTATCTATCTATCTATCTATCTATCTATCTATCTATCTACCTATCTATTTATCTATCTATCCATTTATCTATCTTTATATATATATATATATACTATAATATATTATATATATATACATATAGTATAATTATAATATATATAGTATATATATATATACCATAATACAAATATATATTTTAATATATAACTATATGTGATATATATATATAATATATAATCTGGACCGTATACATATACCTATATATTATACCGTATAAGATATGTATATATATATATATATATGAATCACGGTTAACCTACTACATATATATAACATATATATATATATAATATATAGTATAATATATATATATATTATACTATTATATATATAATATATATATATATACTATATATATACATATTATAACTTATAAAATATATATTATATTATATGATATATACTATTACTATATTATATAGTAATAATATACTATTATATATATATATATATATACATATATGTAAGTATATATAATATACTATATAAAATTAATAATATATATATACCCACTATACGATTCTAATCTATAAATATATTGTATAACACTATATAGCTAATACTACTTATATACGCTATACACCTATACCTACTACAGTTCACTATACTATATACATATAATGTACTACTACTGTATAATATATACTACCTATATATATATAGTTAATAATCATATATACTACGTAATATATGTATAATACAACAGAGACTATATATATATATAATATATATCTATATATGGTATATACTATAACTACATATATATATATATAGTATAATATATATATATTATATACTAATATATATATAGTATATATATATATATAATATTTAATAATATGAATATATATAAATATATATAATTATATATACATATATTATATATATATATATAGTTATATTACATATCTTATATATAATATATATATATTATATATATATATATATATATTAATATAAATATATAAATATACTATATAATATATATATTATATCATATTGTATAAACATATAATACATATATATTATATATGAAGTAGTTATATAAATATATATATATATAGCTATATACTATATATACGTACATATATATGCTATATATATATTAAATCATATAATTAGAATATATATATCTATATACTATATAACTATACACATACCATGCCACACAATATATTATAACATATACATAAATCATAACTATAGCCTATATATTATAGTATATATATATCATGTGTGTGTCGTGTGGCTGATGTGTGTGTAGTGTGTGTGTGTGTAGCTGTGTGTCTGTCGTGTGTGTGTGTGTTGTGTGTGTGTGTGTGTGTTGTGTGTGTGTGTGTGCTGTGTGTGTGTGTGTGTTATCTATATATAAATTTATATCATACTATATACATATATTACATCATAGTATACTATATATAGATAGATACGATAGATTATGATAGACATAGACTAATTAGATAGATAAGATGGATAAGATGGATATAGATGGATAGATGGATAGATGATAGGATGCCGAAGATGGATAGATGGATAGATGGATAGCCAATGGATTAGATGGATAGCATGGATAGATGGATAGATGGATAGATGGATAGAGTGGATAGATGGAATACGATGGATAGATGGAATACGATGGATAGATGGATAGCATGGATCAGATAGGATCAGCATGGATAGATGGATAAGATAGAAAGATAAGAAGATAGATAGAAGATAGACACTAGCACTAGATCATGAATAGATAGAAAAGAATAGATCAGATAGATAACAGATAGACCTAATTCAGATAGCATAGATAGATTGGATAAGATGAGATAGATTAGCCTAGATAAGACAATGAATAGTAAGATATAGATATAGAATATAGATATACGAATATAGATATAGATATAGATAACCAGACTAGGATAGATAGATAGATAGATTTAGATAGATAGATAGAATAATTAGCATAGATAGAATAGATAGATAGATAGCTAGATAGATAGATAGAGATATCACAATATCTATATCTTATCGTGTTATACTCTATATCTTATCATCCATATCTAATCTATCTATCTATCTAACTCTATTCTAAAATCTATCTACTCTATCTATCTATCCTATCTATTCTATTCATCTAATCTATCTATCTACTATATCTCTATAATATACAGTCATATATACTACATAACATATATCTATCTATCTATCTATCTATCATATCTATCTATCTATCATATCTACCTATCGATGTCTATCTATCCCTATCTTATCTATCGTATCTGATCTTATCTATCTCTAAATAAATATACTATATACTATATATATACATTATATACATACATATATGTAGTATATATTATATATGATTATGTATATTCTATATAATATATATAATGATAAATATAGTTATTATATCAGTATATTATATCTTATATCTATATTAACTATATACATACGGATCATATACATAGCTCGAATAATATATTATATATAAATATAATATATAAGATATTATACCTACTATTATGTTACGTGTGTGTATATATATATATATACTATATAACTATATATCATACAGTATATAAGTATATATACTTACTAAGTTACTAGTAGCATATATGATAGTATCTTGATATATAATATCACTGCTAGTATACCTATACTATGGGTATATGGCTTACATATGATTATGAATATCATGCTATAGTATGCTATAATGGTAGTATCAGTATATATCATATACTAGATATATAATACTACGTATATATATATATATGTTGTATCCATATACATATACCCCCAGCATACATTATACAAAGTATACTATACACATACTACACTATACCTACTCACACGCATATATCATAATACCACTATACAATTACGATACTCAACTATCACACACTATACATATAATATACATAGTACACCACTATACAGGTTATACATATACACTATACATATTACACATATACGAGTTACAGATATACAACTATACATAATACATATAACATTATACACTATACATATTACACTATACAATATACATCTATACACTATACAGTATACAGCTAATACACCTAATACACATATAAATATATACACTAGACACACCACCTTAGACATATACATATAAGCATAACACATACACATACACATACACACACTACAACATACCACATACACAATACACTCACTACACATACTCACCATACACATACACAACACAATTACACAAATACACATACAATACACAATACACGTACTACCACATTTCATACCAGTTATACATATAAATCATACATATACATAACATATACACTAACATTATACATATACACTATACAATATACATATACATATCATATTTCATATTCAGATTCATATTCATATTCTATTTCATATCATATTCAATATTCATATTCAAATGCCATTATATATCATACTTATATATACTTATTATAAATACCATAATATATATAATATAGTATATGTTATACAGTATACGATCCAATTACATATTATAGATATATATAAATATGAGCATACTATTATAAATATATATAGTAATAACTATTAATACTAGATATATCAATACTAATACTATTTATTATATATACCATTATACTATTAACCCATGATGTGTGGTATTTACTATGCCACTATAATACTACCAA
>NW_020868843.1:183342-195842 GCF_003789085.1 Penaeus vannamei
CTCTTACCCTCCCCTCTCCCTTACCCTCCCCTCTCCCCTTTACCCTCCCCGTCCCCCTTTACCCTCCCTCCCCTTTACCCTCCCCCCGCCCCCTTTGCTCCCCCTCCGCCACACAACTCGTTTACAACTCCGCACGTTCTGGATGACAAGTGGGGTGACTCCAGCTGGTCCGCGGCAAACTTCCCCATCAACATACCTCCCTAACAGGCTGCAGCTGGCGCGAAGGAGGTGGTAAAAGGGAGAAAACCAGCTGGGGAATGCACTGGCAAAGAGGCGGGGAATATTACGTTAGGCTCATGGTATCGGAAGTGATGAGATAAGAGAGATACTTGGAGATAGTCTTTTTTTTCTTTCTTTCTGTCTGTGTCTCTTCTCTCTCTGCTGTCTGGTCTTTCTTTCTTTCTCTCTCTCTTCTCTTTCTTCTTTCTTTCCTTATCTTTCTTTGTTCTTTCTTTCTTTCTTTCTTTCTTTCTTTCTTTTTTCTCTCTCTCTCTCTCTCTCTCTCTCTCTCTCTCACACACACACACACACACACACACAGAGGTATATAATAAGCCTTAAGTGTACATGCTAAAAAAAATAAAAATGACTAAACAAACAAACAAATCAATTAACAAAGAAAACGGATGACCGAATGACCAAATAAGGAAATCACCAAACAGATAAGTAAACCAACGAAGAAGGAAAACCAAAAACCTACGCAAGTATGACGAATCTTAAAATATATTCTTTTCGCACGGAACGAAAATGAAGAATGAACGAAAATGAAAATGAAAAAAAATGAAAATGAAATGAAAAATGAAATGAAAAATGAAAAATGAAAATGAAAATGAAATGAAAAAAAATGAAAATGAAAATGAAAAAATGAAAAAAATGAAAATGAAAAAATGAAAAAATGAAAAATGAAAATGAAATGAAATGAAATGAAAATGAAATGAAAAAATGAAAATGAAAATGAAAAAATGAAATGAAATGAAAAATGAAAAATGAAAAAAATGAAAATGAAAAATGAAAATGAAAATGAAGCTGCGACGACCACGCTGTCCGACAAGTCAAAACTCCCTGGTCAATACACCTGGCCTGAAGTAAATGAAAGATTCATATAATCTGAACGATACTGAACAATACAGCCATTTAACCCCCCCCCCCTTTTTTTTTGTTATCTATTTTTGAATCACGTGTATGCTAATCGGCTTTGATCTGATTAGGACAAGGGTTTCATCAAAGCTCCATCTCCAATATCGGGAAATATGGTGATTCGCGGGTTCTGCTTGATGGATTCTTGTTTGTATCGTGTCGGGGTTATGGTGCGTTGGGTGGTGTTTGTTTTTTTCTCTCTCTCTACTTCTTTCTTTGGTCTGCTGTCTGTCTGTCTGTGTCTGTCTGCCTGCCTGTCTGGTGCTGTCTCTACTCTTTCTGTCTGTCTGTCCTGCCTGTCTACCTGTCTGTCTGCCTGCCTTCTGGCTGCGTTGGTTTGTTGTTTTTTCTCTGTCTCTACTTCTTTCTTTGTCTGTCTGTCTGTCTGTCTGCTGTCTACCTGTCTGTCTGTCTGTCTGTGCGATGGTGTTTTTCTCTCTACTTCTTTCTTTGTCTGTCTGTTTGCCTGTCTGTCTGTCTGTCTGTCTGTCTGTCTGTCTGTCTGTCTGTCTGTCTGCCTGTCTTTCTTCCTATCCCTTTCTGTTTCTACCTCTCAACCTTTCTCCCTCTCTCCTTCTTTCTCCATACCTTTCTACCTCTCCTTCTCCCTTTACCTTTCCTTCTTTCTTACTCTCTCTCCTTCTTCTCCTTCTCCTTCTCCCCCTTCCCCTCTTCCTCTCTCTCTTTTTTTTTCTCCGCCCAACGATAACGATGCCCCCCCCCCACCCACGGCAGCCAAGAGGAGGGAGCCCCGGCCTTGTCATCACCCCCCCACCCCCCCCTCACCCCCACCCCCACCCTCACCCCACCCCCCTTCTTGACGTCATCTCATTCAGGACGACAGACGAGACACACGCAGTGGGGGAGGGGAGGGAATGGGGGAAGGGGGGGCGAACGGTGACAGAACATTCGAGAAGGCAAAAAAAAAAAAAAAAAAAATGAAGAAAAATAAAAAAGATAAAGAAGAATAAAAGGAAAGATGAAGAATAATAAAAAAGAGAGAATATAAACAGATGAAGAATAATAAGAAATGAAAAAGAATAAAAGGAGATGAAGCATAATAAAAGGAAATGAATAATAATAAAAAAAAATGAAGACTAATAACAACAGATAAAGAAGAATAAAAGGAGACGAAGAAAAAGAAAAAAAAAGGATGAAGAATAAAGATAACAACAATAATAACAATAATAATAAAAAAAACTGGGCCTCTTAGACACAGGCAAGTCAAGGTGACCTCTGTCACGGGTGCGGCGGTAACAACAATGACACTTGTTAACCCACTGTAGTTAGATTTGTTAATAACAGGGCGCTGGGGGAGTGTCTTGTGATAACCCTTTGGGGAAGATTAAGAAACCCGAAGAAATGGTAAACAAGATAAATGGGAAGAGAAAACAAGAAGTGGTACGATAGGAATAAAGGTGTGAAGGGATTTTAAGGGATAGGAAGTTGTGTGTTATTGACATAATCTAAAAAAAGAAGAAAGAAAAAAAATCTATATATTCATCTATCTATCTATCTATCTATCTATCTATCTATTTATTTATCTATTTATCTATTTATCTATTTATCTATTTATCTATCTGTCTATCTATATATGATAAATATAAATAACTAGGAAAGATAACAATGATAAGCTCTTCGGATATTAATCACTTCATTATAGGAATGATTTTATCTTCGTCACCCTGTAGGCCTAGCCACGACCCCGCTTCGCAATCCTGGAACAGAAGGATTTTCGCCCTTAAATAAGAAGGCCAAAAAGGTCATAATTCCAAGACCGGGGAATCCAATCGTAGGTCATCCCGCGGCATCGCATAAATCGCCCAGATGGAGGCCTCTGGCAATCCCTTCATTAAGTCCGGGTTGTCTTACGGCGCCAATGGGTAATCCGGCGACCCCCCCCCCAGCCCCCCACCGCCCCCCCACCCCCCACGCCACGCCCGCTTCAGGAAACGGAGAATCGTGCACGGACCAGAAAGGACGACAAGCGCAGTGTGCGACGAATGGGAAGGAGGGAGAAAAGAAAAAAGAAAAAAGGGAGAAGAAAGAAGAAAAAGGCTGAAGAAAAAGGAGAAGAAGAAGAAAAAGGGAGAAGAAAGAAGAAAAAGGGGAGAAGAAAAAAAGAAAAAGAAAGAAAAAAAGGAAAAAAAAGGAGAAGAAGAAAGGAAAAAAGGAGAAGAAGGCAGAATACGTGCAATGGACATCAGCGAAGTTCAAGAGAAGCGAAGAAGAAAAGAGAAGAAGAAGAAGTAGCCCGCGAGCAGAACACGAAGAAAAAAGAGAAGAAAAGAAGTAAGTAGAAGACAGAAGAAAAAAAAATATAAAGTGGAATGAGTAGGAGGAGAAGACGAAGAAAGTAGGCCCGAGCATGACACAAAGAAGAAGAAAAAAGAAGGAGAGAAGGATAAGTAGAAGGAGAAGACGAAGAAGAAGGTAGCCCGCGAGCATGACACGAAGAAGATAAAAAGAAGAAAAGAAGGATAAGTAGAAGGAGAAGACGAAGAAAAAGAAGAAGAAAGTAGCCCACGAGCATAACACAAAAAAGAAGAAAAAGAAGGAGAGAAGGATGAGTAGAAGGAGAAGAAGACGAAGAAGAAGGTAGCCCACGATCATAACACGAAGATAAAAAAAAAAAAAAAAAAAAACACAAAGACGAGCAGAAGCAACAGAAGACATAAACACGGTCCGCGCGCGTGCATGGTAACCCCCCTCCCCCCCATCCCCACCACCCCACCCACCCACCCCCACCCACCCCCACCGAAATGCCTGGCGCTGTCTGGCTGTCTCAAAAGCCGCAGCAGCAGCACAGCCATGCCCGGCCCGGTAGCTTAAACCGTCGCATAAACTCGGCATAGCAGACACTCCGCTAGTTTCGGAATAAAAATGCAATCACTTGGCGTGGCGGAGCGGGAGTCAGGGCCGCCGAGCCCGTGTACCCTGCGCTGATGAAGGAGAAGGGGGGGTGGTGGAGGGGGAGGAGGGTGGTGGAGGAGGGGAAGAGTGGGGGTAGTGAGGGGGGGTAGTGGAGGGTAGTGGAGGGGTAGGGGGGGGTGGAGGAGGTAGAAGGGTGGAGGGGGAAAGGGTGGGTGGGGTGGTGGGAGAGAAGGGGGTACAAAGGGGAAGAGGGGGTGGTGGGTGGTGAGGAAAAGTGGTGGGTGGGGGGGTGGGGAGAGAAGGGGTGGTGGTGGAGGAGAGAGGGGGGGTGGGTGGAGGAAGGTGGAGAAGACAAAAGACAAAAAAAAAAAAAAAAAATAATAATAATAATAAATAAATAAAAAAAAAAAAAAATGAAAAAAAAAAAATAAATAAATAAACAAAAATCTATTCGATCTCCCGTTCCCAGTTCGAATCCCAGACCGGAACGCCTCGAACCCTCAACCGCCACTGCAGCAACAACTCCCGAACCACGATAGTGAAGACACACGCCACCTATTAATTCAGATCATACACATTCTGCTAAACTATTCATTACACCGGCAGCACGAGCGGGAAGTTGCACGTTGGTCGCTTTCATTCATATGCAATATGTTGCATATCTTCCCCGGTAGAGAACGGAAAGGTAAGTGATGCTTCTTACTTTATTTATTTTCTTTTTTTTTTTTTTTTTTTACTCTGTTTCTCTTTTCGGGAAGGGGGAAGGGAAGGGAAGGGAAGGGGAGGGGAAGGGGAAGGGGAGGGGGTGGGGTGGGGGGCTAGCATTACTGTTACTGTGGAAGGTGTTTAAAGGAAGACAGAGTTAGAGAAATTGGGATTACTGTTACTGTGGAAGGTGTTTAAAGGAAGACAGAGTTAGAGAAATTGGGATTACTGTTACTGCAGAAGGTGTTTAAAGCAAGATAGAGTTAGAGAAATTAGGATTACCCTCATTATATTTTTTCTAATTGTGAGAACTAGGATTTATATCACACTGCATATCATAATCATACGCAAATCATACCTAACGCAAATACGTAAACGAAGAAACATTAACCCGAGTCACGGTGCCAAAAAATACGAACGCCATCTGGCGGTGAGCGAAAAGGTTACACTAACACGGTGTCTGACGGCGCCTGACAGCCTCATCCTGTCATCGCAAATCTGTCAAGATTCACGGCGTCTTGTGAGATAAACCTCGGGATCTTCAAGGGGGAGGGGGAGAGTGGGGAGGGGGAAGGGGAAGGGGAGGTACTTTTGAATTCGTAAAATTGAAGGGGAAGTAATTTTTGAGTTCGTAAAATGATATTATTGTTTTTGTTCTCGATCGAAAGAGGTCATACAGATTCGCTGGCGGTTTTAATACTCAATTTGGAGTTTTCGGTGATATTAAAGATCATTAGATAGGAAATCAGATACCGGGAGAATGATTCTTGGGAATAAAATTATGAAATTAATTAAATACTTGATAGAACTTATTCCACAGAATCGATAGCCCGTGTAATCACAAGCGGGGGAAAGGAAGAGTCGAGAACGAAAAGAAAAGAAAAGAAAAAAAAAACGGAAAAAAAGAAAAAAAGACAAGATTACCGAAAGGATAATGTCCGCTCATACTTCTCTCTCGGTTTCATTTGTGGCAACTCTCCCTCTCTCTTCTCTGTCTTTCTCCCTCTTCCCTCCCTCTCTCTCTTCTCTCTCTCCCTCCTTCCCTTCCCTCTCCCTCTCCCTCCTTCCCTTTCCCTCTCCCTCCTTCCCTTTCCCTCTCTCTCCCTCCCCTCTCCCCTCTCCCTCTCCTCCCCCTCCCCCCCCTCTCTCCCCTCTCTCCCCCACCCTACTCCCTCCCCTCACAAAACTAGTTACGTCGGCTTTTCCCCCTCATTCCCCTCACTCTTTATTTTCTTTTTTTTTTACACGAGGGGGAGCCGAAATTCGAATTAATTTTACGTAGGGGGGAACTAAGATCTTGATGCCGCAATGACGATGGGTTTTGCCATAAATAACGCGGTTTTCATTTCTCCGATGAACGGGAAGTGCAAGGTCTGCCGCCCGCATGGAGAGTTTTGCGGCGAAGGACTGCACGTGCATGGCTTTTTTCTATGCGTACATGATTTTTCTATACGTACATGACTTTTTATACGTACATGACTTTCTACATGTGCGTGACTTTCTATACGTACATGATTTTCTACACTTGCGTGACTTTCTACATGTACATGTGCATGACTTTCTACATGACTTTCTACATGTGCATGACTTTCGACACGTACAAGATTTTCTACACTTGCGTGACTTTCAATAAGTACATGACTTTTTATACGTACATGACTTTCTATACGTACATGTACTTTCTATACGTACATGATTTTCTACATGTGCATGACTTTCTATACGTACATGACTCTATACGTACATGACTTTCTATACGTACATGATTTTCTACACTTGCGTGACTTTCTATAAGTACATGACTTTTTTATACGTGCATGACTTTCTATGACTTTCTATACGTACATGACTTTCTATACGTACATGACTTTTTATACGTACATGATTTTCTACATGTGGGATTTTCTACACTTGCATGACTGTGAATGTATGATTTTCTATACATGCATTACTTTCTACATGTACATGATTGCTTTCACGTGCTTGATTTTCTGTCCGTACATGATTTAATACACGTGCGTGATTTTTAACAAGTGTATGACTGTCCACAAGTGCATGACTTTCCACACATGTCTAATAAGGACAACAAATAAGAAAAAAAATGGAATTGAACAAATTGAACAAAAAGAGAGAGAAATAAATGGAATTGGAAGCTAATTCTATTAATTCCTTATAATATTCGGTTGTAATTTTCACGGAACCTTGACCTTCGATGATACCAAATGCGCAATCAATCTGAATTCCGGTGATACCAAATCCATTTATTTATTCTTATAAGTATTACATTATATTATTATTATACATATTACATTATATTATTATTATTATACATATTACATTATATCATATATTACATTATATTTATTATACATAACATTATATATTATTATTATTATATTACATTATATTATTATTATTATACATATTACATTATATTATTATTATTATTATACATTTACATTATATCATATATTACATTTATTGATTCTTACCAGATCTATGACCTGATCTGAGTTAATTTTACTCCGGTTAATGAGAACTTGAGTTGAATTTTACCTTCCCTGATTCCAGATTTGATTGAGGTAATTAATCTAAGCGTGTTATTAGAATTATACTATAAGCAGGGATACAAAAAGGGAATTTTATATATATATATTTTTCTCTGGTTTATACATCAATTATTCAGAATCTTCGACTCTCCGCAGGAAAGGTCAGTATCCATTTGCCAGGATTAGGAGAAATCCACTGATTAAATCAACCGTAATTAGAGGAAAGATATATATATATACGGTGGGGGTAAAAAAAAAAAAAAAAAAAAAAAAAAAAAAAAAAAAAAAAAAAAAAAAAAAAAAAAAAAAAAAAAAACGCAGATTGGATGACTTGGAAATAAAAAAAACATTTTGGGGACGAATCACAGATCCGATCGGGCCTTCGCGAAATGAATTAATAAATGCTCATTGGATTGCATTTCTAAGAGGCATTTGGAGAGGTTGGATGCTTGCATGTTGTTCGGGAGTCACTTGGTTATGTTGAATGTTGAAAATTCTTTTTTTCTTTCTCTCTCTTTATTCCCTCTCTTCTCATCCATTTTCTCTATTTCTTCTCTTTCTGTCTCTTTTTTTCTTTGTCTGTCTAGCTATCTGTCTGTCTGCTTGGCTCGCTCGCTCTCTTGCTCTCTCTCTCTCTCTCTCTCTCTCTCTCTCTCTCTCTCTCTCTCTCTCTCTCTCTCTCTCTCTCTCTCTCTCCTCTCTCTCCTCTCTCCCTCTACTCTCTGTTCTCTCTCTCCTCTCCTTCCTCTCTCTCTTCTTCTTTTTCTTCCTCTTTCTCTTCTCCCCCTCCTTCTCTTCTCTTCACCTCCCTCTTTCTCACATACATCTCTGCCTCAAGCCACGCCTCTCTTTCAACCCACAACCGGCCGTAAACCCCATCAAGAACATGAAGGTTCAATACAAATCCCTCATGTTCATCTCATAACAGTTATGCAGATGGAACATGTGTGTCTCCTCTCTTCCTCCTCCTCCTCATCACAGTCCTCTCTACGGCCCTGCGTCCCCCCCCCCCCCCCTTTCTGAATCATGTGGTCGCCAACCCCACAACATTCCAACGACATGTGCGACCTCATGTGCACCGTCACATGTACGTCTCCGCGTCTGTTTTCCAAATGGTACAGGTCAGTGGCAGATTCGAGGCTGAGAGGAGAGGCCGGGTGTCAGGTTGCAAGATGCACTGCAACGGATATGTTGAGTGGGATCGTAAGGTGGTCGTGCATCGTCGTTTTATTTCGATTTGTTGAGGATAGACGGTGTTGGGGATGAGGGAAGTGCACCTTATGTCTTCTAACACTGTTGTTGAGTTTTAATTTTTTTTTAAATCTTTATTTCTCTATTTACACTTCAGTTTGTAGTTGTAATGCGAAACTGTAAGCATACATTCCTCCTCTCATAATACAGACACAAAATCTTTTCGACATAAAAAGCAACAGCAAACAGACAAACAAGCATTTCTAACACAACATAGTCACAAACAGAAATATGAAAGTTAAATAATGACGATGATGATGACAATGAAATAATACCCCAGTTCGTAATAGATAACGATAATGATAGAAACAATAAGAGAAAAGGCGATGATGACAACGCTATCAAGAATAGAAGTATTGATATTGATGATAATATCAGCTATGCAAATAACAAGAATAAAAATGCAGCATAAACTTTAGTGTTAAGAAATCTTCGGCGACAACGATGATGCAACACGACCATTGTTAAGAACGACGAGAAAAGCCCGCTACTGGTGTTGCAATTCCTACACGAACTTCATCATTAATTTCTATGCAATAAACCAACCTGCAATCTACTCCCAACACCCATGAAAAAAGAAGAGAAAGAAAGGAAAGAAAGGAAAGAAAGAAAAAAAATGGAATTTGTGGTTTGGTTGTTATTTCGAGTTGTTTAGATGAAGTAAAATGAATTGCATAAAATTAACAACAGGGTGGGAGAACGAACGCAGCTGTTCTAATGTAGAGGAATGCAAAGGCGAGTCCAAAAGTTTGACTTATGCGTGCTTTTAATCTCTATTTATTCACTTGAGTGCATGCATAGTTTTGGTATGTTCTTGCATGCATAAAAAAGGTTAGAATGTATATTTGTTGCTCGTGTATATATATATATATATATATATATATATATATATATATATATATATATATATATATATATATACATTATATATATATATATATATAATATATATATATATATATATATATATATATATATATATATATATATATATACATATATATACACATGCATGATAATATGCATTCTGCTATCACTCGAGTGCATATGCATGTATACTATCTACGTACATAGGCATGACATGTGCATGCGTGTGCGTGCATGTGCGTGTGCGTGTGTATGGAAGCGTGCATGTGCGTGTGCGTGTGCATGGAGCGTGCATGTGCGTGTGCGTGTGCATGGAAGCGTGCATGTGCGTGTGCGTGTGCGTGGAAGCGTGCATGTACATATGGAGCGCCTGTCCTCGCAGCCCCTCACGTGTGTCCCATCAAACACCACTTCCACCGCACAGTCCGAGAGGGGGCGGGGCCGTGGAGGGGGAGGGGGAGGGGGGGGCGGGGGTCTTCCCTCGCGTCTGCCAATCTCGTACAAAACACTGGTAAGTGGATTTATACTATTGCTAATGCCGAAAGTTCGCCTCGAGTGCATCGATACTCCCAGCCTTCAAAAATCGCATTTCTTTCTCATTTCCTCCTCTCTCCTATATTTTTTTTCTGCAATAGATTGTCACGAAAAGGTAACATACTAGATGCATCGTTATCAAGACAAAAAAAAAATCCTCGAAAAACGGAACGAAAATGTAATTAAGAGGGAGAGAAAAGAGGAAATGGAATGCAAACACACAACACTGTAGTAACATGTTTGCCATTTTTTTCTTCTCTCTTTAACTCACTATAAACTACGGAAGTTTAACTCGGATCTCAGTATAACAGGCGGATGAACGTTCAAAGATGTTCGCGTTCAGACAGACGACCGCAGAAATTTGATACACGACTCAGAACAAGCAGAGAGATGAACTTTCCGCACAAGAGCCGCCGCCAAAAAACAGAGTGTGATGACGTTCTCTCTTTCTTCGTCACGAGCTCTCACCACGCTATTATTCCGACATTCCACGCGCTGACTCACACGCAAACGTTTCGCATGGCAGTCGCAGAATAAAAACGTTTTGAGATAATGCCTCGTGTAGGAGAACGAGGTGTTGAGAGGGACGCGAGGGGAGGAGGGAGAGTGCAATCACTGAGGATCATAATGAGCCGCTGTTGTGAGGGATAGGAGTGAAAAGGGGATTGCACGTGGTTGCAGGAGGGTGACACGGGATGCGGGGACGGGGAAACGTGCCGCGTGGGATGGAGGATGGAGGAAGGAGGCAGGTCTATATAAGTACAGGTCTCGTCACTTCGGAGTTCTGCGCAGCTTTGGGTGATAAGGCCTATGACGTCACCTGGAAGGAGCTGAGAGCAAGGGGGGCGGGGGGAATTAGAGCATGGTAGGCAGGGACATAGATATAGAAATGGTAGTAAATGAGCAGATACTTGAGTAATTTCAGATGTCGGCACGTTGAACGATTTGCATATGGACATGTTTTGCAGGCGATGATTATCAGCGATTGTTTGTAGGCCTATATCATATATTCTACGGGAATTTAGTTTTGTAATTCATATGTTGCAGCTTACACATCGCATAATAAAGACGTAAAATAAATAAAAAAGACATGCATATGTAACTCCAAATGTTTTGATGAATTTATTATAAAACGAATCATACAACAATAACAATAATAATGATAATAATAATATAATAATAATAATAATAATAATAATGGCAATACATAAACATACACATAAATGTACATATATAAGCTGCAACCAACCACTGGGCATTGTGACTTTGCGCGCGCGGTCAGTCAAGCGAGCGAAAACGGAGAGAGGGAGAGATCCTTACGGCTCCACCTCACATCAAACAATGACCACACGAATTAGCGTGGAACCCCCAGGCTCTGCTCCAGATGACGTCATGCGCGAGACGGACGAATTTGAGTCCCTTAGTGACGAGACCTGTACTATATAGACCTTGGATGGAGGAAGGGTGAAGGGTGAAGGATTGGGCAGGGCAAAGGGTGGGGGAATTATGATAAGATAAGAACCTGTACGAAAAAAAAAAGATTCCAAGTCGTTCCAGCGAAGAGAGGAGGAGGAGGGTGACGGTAAAAAAAAGGGGTAAGCAAAGGGTGGAAACCTGTAGTATACGGCGAGGAGGCCAAACGAAAAAGAAAAGAGCGAGAATGTCGGATAGAAAAGGAAAAGAAGTGAGGCTGGGGATAGAGCACACGCAGCCATCCCTCCCCCCCCCCACCCCCCCAGAGAGGAAGGGTTAGTTCGGCCATTTACAGGGGGAAAAAATCCACTTCTACACCATCACCGAGATTGGATGCTGAGCGGGGAGAGAAGAGCAACAATATGATGAACATTGCTAGCTTTACAGTCTCCCAGGGAGTGCATGGCGAGGCTGTATCAGCAACACCGCCTCTGTTGCAGCTGTACTTTTTTATCCAACGTCTAGAGAGAGAGAAAAAAAAGGGAAGTTCAAACGTGGAAACTTTTGTTGTGCTTGAATATCTTTTGTATCGGGATCTCAAAAGGATCTCGGATGGTACAGCTCTCTGGACTTAAAAGGTGAGTGAGGAAAGTCAAAAAGGAATAATGGACGAAACCTTGTAGACGGACAGTGACCATCACCCCGTCCCGCTATCCCTCCCCCCTCCCCCACCCTCTCCGTAAACCCCTCCCTCCCCCCCCCCCCCCCCCCCCCCCACCCACCCACCCCACGCCCCCGCCCCCGTCGCATCAATCTGTCTTTCTCTTTTTGCCCCTTGCTTTCTATCTTTCCGTTTCGTACTTCTCCTTCTTTTCTCTCTCTTTTTTTTTTCTTTCCTCCCCCCTTTCATTCGTTTTCCCTTATTCGGTCTTCCTTCTCTTTCTCAATCTTTCTTCCTCAGTGTTGTGGAGGCCATTCGATCGATATTCTTTATCTCTCCTGTGCATACTTCCCTTTTCCTCTCTTCCTTTGCGCTCCTTCCTTTTCCTCCCTCTTCCTTCTTCCCTTCTGCCCCTCACATCCTTTTCTCCTCACTCCCTCCTCCTTTCCTCTACCTTACGCCTCTACCCCCCCCTTCCCTTTCCACTTCCTGCATCCCTTTTCCTCCCT
>NW_020868843.1:198342-203342 GCF_003789085.1 Penaeus vannamei
CTCATTCCCTCGTACGCTGGGCACTTCTTGTCGAAATGCCAACATGCAACGCGTCCCGCATGCCCAGTGACAGGTGGTGCAAGGTGGCTCTGATGGATCGTCTGGCAATGCACGCGGGTGGCCCTTGATGATCCTTCTCTCTCACGGATGATCTGTCGTGCTGCTTTCTCGTTAGGAAGAATGCTAAGGATAAAGAAACGTCTAAGAACGTCTAAGAAAAAGAGAAAGAAAGGGGGTATGGACGCCAAACGAGAAGAGAAAGAGATAAAGGAGAGAGAGAGATAAGAGTACAAAGGGGTGGCGAAGGGGAATTTCTGAGCAAACATTTCCCCTGAAAGGACCTTTTCATTCGCAGGTTAAGGACAATATAGAGGGGCTTTTAGGCATAGTGTTGGTCTTCTTATCAATCACAGTCTCGCGGCACAGAAGAGGAAACTCTGACATCAATAAATCAATCCAATGCCAAACGAGGCACCAGTGGGAGCTCGGGGCCTTGAACTGGCACTGAAAAAAAGGGAGGGGGAGGGGGGGAAGGAGGTTACTTGCTACCTTTACTTTACCCTTTTTTTATCATCATTCTAGGTTATTGTGATTATTTTGAACTGTTCATTTAGACTGTAAGAGATTCGACCTCAACAAATCGACCCAGTGCCACGCAAGGCAGCGGTGGGAGGTCGGCGCCATGACCTGGCACTAAAAAAAAAAAAAAAAGATCCTGCTTGCTTACTGTCTTCTTTACTCTTGTCTTATTTTCTCATCTCAATCTGTTTCGAATCTTATTTGTAGGAAATATTAACGATTGGAGAATGAATAGGAAATAATTCATAACGATAAATACATAAGTTAAAAGACCATTGAAGCGAACGCACTCGAAGGCTGATACTACACATACACATAAAATAGGTTACTGACCCTATAATCAACATTACAAAGCACGAAATCAAGTGGTATTGAAGTCACAACGAGCAAATTGAGCCACGGTGAACACACGCACAAAAGGGAAGAGCCCAGAGTAGAAAGCAGGAAGACCCACTGAGTGTAACGAGTCCGAGAGAACAGAAGTGTGGGCTGTAACGCTGATGGCAGGTACAGGCGTTGCTGGTAGGAGGGGGTACGGTTTGGGGCTTGGGGGCATTGGGGAGCTCCGGAGGGGCATTGGGGGAGCTCCGGAGGGGCATTGGGGAGCTCCGGAGGGCAAGGGGGTGTTGGTCGTAGGTTGGGGTGAGGGTCTGTCGGTGAGTAGGGGGTATCTGCTTGCGGGTGGGGGTGGGGGGGGGGCTTGTGTAGGCGGCGTTTGGAAGGGGCAGGGGTGGTAGTCGAAGGTTGGGGTGAGGGCTGTAGGTGAGTAGGGGGTATGTGCTTGCGGGTGGGGGGGGGGGGCTTGTGTGGCGGCGTTTGGAAGGGGCAGGGGGTGGTAGTCGAAGGTTGGGGTGAGGGGCTGTAGGTGAGTAGGGGGTATTGCTTGCGGGTGGGGGGGGGGGGGGGCTTGTGTGGGCGGCGTTTGGAAGGGGCAGGGGGTGGTAGTCGAAGGTTGGGGTGAGGGGCTGTAGGTGAGTAGGGGTATCTGTATAGGCGGTGTTTCGAAGGGGTAGGGGGTGTTAGGGGAAGGTAGGTGTGTCTGTAAGTGGGTTGGAGGTAACTATTGAAGGTGTGGGGTGTAAGTACTAAGGGGTACTTGCAGATAATAGGAGTGATCGTTATAGGGGAAGATGTCTTGAAGAGAGAGAGAGAGAGGGGTGGGGGTTCGTCTTAGATGAATGTCTGGGCATCGGAGGGGGGGGAAGGGAGTGTTGAATTGAAGGAGGGGGTGTCAAGTGTTAATCGAAGGGTGGTGTGTCTGTAGGTAGATGAGGGATGTTTGTTGTAAGTGGGGATATGTAGGAGAATTTGGTGAAGGTGGGGGGAGGCCGTTTGAGGGAGAGGTTGTTAGGTGAAAGTTGGGATATCTTTTAAGATGTAGAGGGTGTTTAGGTGAAGGTGTCAGGTGAAGATGGGGGAGGTCTGATGGGGGTAGCAGGTGTTAGTTAAAGGTGTTAGGTGACAATGAGGAGGTCTGTTGGGGGTAGGGGGTGTTAGGTGAAGAGGGGGGCAAGTCTGTAGTGGGTAGGGGGTGCTAGTTAAAAGTGTTAGGTGAAGAGGGGTGAGGTCTGTAGGAGTGGGGGTGTTAGTTAAAGATGAAAATGAGGGAGGTCTGTTGGGAGTAGGGGGTGTATAGTATACGATATAGTATACTACAGGGTGTCAGTTACAGGCGTTACGTGAAAATGAAGGAGGCCTGTGTGGAGTAGCGGAGTAGAAGGGTGGTTCTTACCCCACTAATGGCCTCAATAACAACTAGGTATTGATAAGAATTAGCAAGCCTAAGGGAACAACAAAAGAAAATCCGTGGCTTCGAAGCTGTTTATTCTCAGAGACAATAGACCCTCTTATCAGCGACAACGACGGTGACCGAAGAAATAGAAAAGACAAAAAAGGAAGAAAAAGAAAGAGAAAAAAAAATGACTCAAGACTGATAGAGTAAGCCGAGGTGTCTGTCTCTTAAGGGAAGACAAGTGGGTCCGATGGCATCAATGTCAGAGTTTGTCTGTGATGGACGCAGACATTCCCAAACTCAGCTGGCGATAAGACTTTAGCTAAAATAATTTAGTTCCCGCTTTGGTGGTTTGGGATCCTCTCGGTGATCTGGTTTTTTCCTGTTCTACATTTTTTTGGTCTAATTTTCCTACTATACATTCTTCTGCTCCTCCTTCTCTCCCTTTTGCTGGTCCTACTTCGCTTCTCCCTTTTTTCTTCTTCTTTTCCTCCTTCTCCTCCTTCTTTTTCTTCATTTCTTCTTCATTCTTCTTTTTCTTCTCTCTCTTCCTCTCCTCCTCCTTCTTCTTCTTCTTCTCTTCTCTTCTTTTTTCTTCTTCTCCTCCTCTTCTTCCCTTCCTCCTCCTCCTTCTTCTTCTACATCTTTTTCTTCCTCCTTCTTTTCTTCCCCTTTCCGTCTTCTTCTCTTCTCTCTCTTTATCATCCCCCACCCATCTTCTCCTCTTCCCCCTTCCTCCACCCTTCCTTTCTTCTTCCTTTTCTCCGAGTATTCTTATCTCAACGTCCCAAATAAGGACAGCAAGACAGGGAGGATTCACATCTATCGGGTTATTGCCTGTTTCCACTTTTATTGCATTTTTACTCTATACTTACAACGGACTTTTCGTTTTTTCTCGCCTGTCGAGGGCCGTTCCTTGTCTGTTACGTATTCTGCACGTTCATTATCATTATGGTTATTGTCATTATTTTTGTTATCATTATTATCATTATGATTACTATTATTTCTATCATCATCATTATTTCTCCTCCTCCTCCTCTTCTTCTTCTTCTTCTCTTTTTTTCTTCCTTCTCTTTCTCCTCTCCTTCTCCTTCTCCTTCTCCTTCTCCTCCTCCTCCTCCTCCTCCTCATTCCTATTATTACCATCACTGTCCCTCTCCCTCTCCCTTCCTCCCCCTCCCTCTTCTACCTTCCTCTTTTCTCTCTCCTCTCCTCCCTCTCCCCCTCTTTTCCTCCGTAAGTGTATTATTCCCCTATTCATCTGTGGCCCTCGGTTCTCTCGGAGGACGTGTGGTTCCATCTGGCACTCAGCTGGCACCCCATTTAAAAAAATCTCAGGCGGTTCTACTTGGGATATCAATGTTGCAATGGCACTCGGCTGTCCTGGGATGAATTGCAGTTAATTACCCACATCTATTGGCGTTACGGGGTATGCTAATCACATCCGTGGGTAATTAGGGTGTGATGTTGATTAAATTGATAATGTGGAGTAATTTCGATGATTGTTTACGGGCGAAAGAAGATGAGAGATAAGAAAAATATATGTTTTTTGTCGTTCTGAATTTTGGAAGAAGAAAAATGTCGTTTTCTGATCTAAATTTACTGTGAATTGTTGTAGAAACTGTAAGATTTTCTTATATGACGCAATGTTATCAAATTTGTTGTAGAAACTATATTTTTATACAACGGTCTCATCAAATTTGGTTATAGCGGTTGTGACAAAGTTGTTTATTTATCTATACTGTAAGATTTTTTTTATACAGCGCAGTCTCACCATATTCGGTTGTGGTGGTTATGACAAAGTTTATTTATTTATTCATTTATCTATTCATCATGTTTTTGCAGTATTTGGAGTGGATCCGACCGGTATCAATACAGGCAGATTTTTTTGACAAGGTTTGCAACGAATATCGCTAACAGGCAATGACAGTATGACGTCAAAATACCGACCAATTCCAGCGAGACAGCGGCGAGCTCGACAAAAACAATGAGAGTTAAAAAAAAAGAGAGAGAGAGAGAAGAGAGAGAGAGAGAGAGAGAGAGAGAGAGAGAGAGAGAGAGAGAGGGAGAGAGAAAGAAGGGGAAAAAAATCTGGCCATAATTCTAGCAGATTCGAGGCTATATTTACAAGCAACCGGTGAGCGGCCGCCACAATCACGCATTGTTACGACAGACATTTTTTTTCGTTTTTTTTAATTTTTTACCCGTAAGTGACATAACGAAAAAAAAAAAAAAAAATAGAACAACAGCAAAAACGATAAAAAAAAATAAGAAAAAAAAACGGCTCTCGGAAACATAATCACATACGGACACATACGACCGGCCTGGAGGGGAGGGAGGGGCGGGGGGGGTAGGGGAGGGGATTTCCCGCGGGTGACGGCGACGGTGGCGTAGCGGCGGCGGCGGCGGTGGCGGGCGGGTGGCGGCGGTCGAGCTCTCGTAAAATTACCGGTGAGCCCATGAGCGATCAGAGAGCCGGCGCCGCTGTCAGATCGGCGCCATAACCCGGATTTATCGACGCTCCGCCGCACAGGAAATGCATTCGGGCGTGATCCAAATGATCATTTATGACGTCACAAGAGTACCGTCCCCCCCCCCCCTCTCCCCTCCCTCCCCGCCCCTACCCCCTCTTCGCATCGTGGGGCCAGGGAGGTTGGGTATGGGTATGGGGGGGAGTAGGAGTGGGGGG
>NW_020868843.1:213342-218342 GCF_003789085.1 Penaeus vannamei
AAACCTTCTTAAACTTGTTCTTTTATAGATTGGTTGTGGGAAATATGTTTGTACCTTAGATAATTCGTTTCCTATATATAAATGTACCGAAGATGATAAAGCAATTATAATATCAATAATTATGATGATAATAGCAGAGAGGAAATACTAATTATGTTGATAAGTTTAATAACAATAACAATAATAATAATGATAAGAATAGTAACAGTAATAATAATAATGATGATGATGATAATACTAACACTACTACTATTACTACTACTACTACTAATAATAATAATAATAATAATAATAACAATAATAAGGATATTAGTAATAATGATAATAATAACAATAATGATAATAATCAATAATATGATTATGATAATAATAATGATAATGATAATATTGATGATAATAATACAATAATAATAACGAATATGATGATAATAATTGAAAACAATTATAATGATATAGTAATAATAATATATGTAACGATAATAATAATAATAATAACATAATATATTAATAATAATATTGATAATAATGATAATGATGTAAAAATAACGATAACAATAATGATAATAATAAAGTAATAATGATAATGACAATAATGAAATAACGATTACAACAATAAAAATAACAACAACAATATCAATCATAACAATGATATCCTAATATAATAATGAAATGATAATAATAATGATGGTGATGATAATAATAGTACTACTACTACTATTACAACTACTAATAACTATGATGATGACAATAGCAATAATAATAATAATGATAATGATGATAATGATAATGATGATGATGATGATAATGATGATGATGATGATGATGATGATGATGATGATGATGATGATGATGATGATATGATAATAAAAATGATAACAACAATAATAACGGTAATGATAAAAATAACATCAACAATAATGATCATGATAATAATAATAACAATAATGATAAATACAAAAGTAATAATAATAATAAAAAATGATATTAATGATGAAGATTATGACAGCAATAACAATAACGATAGCAATGATAATAGTCACAATAATAACTCTATAGCGAAGTACGTATTTGTCAAGAATAATGAAAAATTAATCAGGATAATAAATAATTAAATCTTCCTTGAGGACAGAGATTGTGAAAAATAATTCATTAATAACAAAGACAAAATGATACTTAGAGTAATATTGTCAACAAAACGCTTTATCCTTTCAAGTGGATTAAGTATTGTTACTAAAATAACGATGATATTAAATGTGAATAAAATTTTCCTCTGTTGCAATTTTCATCATTATCTGTTACCAAACAACTACCCACTGACTCTGTACCTTAACCTCCCTTCAGAGACAATTGAGGTAAATATCACCCTTAATATGGTACTCTATCTTATGCACTCTGTTCCCTGTTCACCTGTTCCCTATTTCGTCCGTAAATAGGGGCGAATTTACGAAACGAGAGGAGTCCGTCCCCATTTCTTAAGAGAGAAGACAGTGGTATGCTTGTGCACGTCATATTTCCCATACTGTTGTCTCGAGTTCCTTGGGTAATAGAGCCATTAGAGCCATTTTAGGGTATTCTGGTCGTAATGATACGGGTTCTGGGTAAAAAAGTGGCTGGTATATCATATTGGGGGAATTTATAGTCATACATCTTTAGCAATTGTTGATAATCACATGAATGGATGTGTGTGTGTGTGTGTGTGTGTGTGTGTGTGTGTGTGTGTGTGTGTGGTGTGTGTGTGTGTGTGTGTGTGTGTGTGTGTGTGTGTGTGTGTGTGTCATGTATGTATGTAATATATGTATATGTATATATATATGTATGTATATATATATATATATAATATATATATATATATATATATATAATATATATATATATATATATATATATATATATATATATATATATATTATATAATATATATAAATTCAAATATTTTTATTGTGGTTATGTAATATAATTACATTTTCAAAGTAATATTTGAGATTTTTAGTATATTCTGCTGCTGATGTTACCAAAATCAGAAGAGCATATGAATTCCGCTTAATATACTTCCGTATATTTTTATCCCTTGATATATATCAACCCAAAACTATTCCATTATCCGGTATAACACTTAAACAACCTCGATAAAGGAAACTTGACGAATTACAGACAACAGTTGCTGACTAATTTTGAAAGAAAAAAGAAAAAATATGGATAGGCCTAGATCCAATAAACTTTCTGGTCACACTTCTGTCTGTCAAAGTTACGCGGTTCTAACTTCCGGGAAAATAATAACTTTCTGACATTCGGTTTTAAGTATGCACGCTTCCTACCCTTGGCCGGAAGTTCACCGTGACATCTGACAGCTTTTCATACATACCTGGAAAAGAAAAGGAAAAAATTATTAGACAGTTGATAAGCAATGATATATATTGATGAGTAATGGTATATACTGATAAGTAATGGTATATATTGATAAGTAATGATGTATATTGATAAGTAATGGTATATATTGAAAAAGTAATGATGTATATTGATAAGCAATGGTATATATTGATATATTGATAGGTAATTATATAATGAAAAGTAATTATGTATATTGATAAGTAATGATATATATTGATAATGATGTATATTGATAAGTAATGATGTATATCAATAAGTTATGATGTATATTGATAAGTAATGATATAATGAAGCGATTTAATGCAGATGAAAATATGTCTTACAAATAAAAAAGTAAAGTCGCTACAAGTATGATTTCGCGGCAAAAGATGAAGTAATTTATCAAAAAGCAAGAAAGAAAGAATAAAAAAAGTGAAGGAAAACTATTACAGTGTTTCCACTTCCTCTTTCCCTTATTCCCTTTCCCAACTCCTCTCCCTCCCCAATCCCCTTCCCTTTCCCCTCCTAACACTTACCCCTTCCCCTTCCCATCCCCCCCCTTCCCCAACCCCTACCCTCCCTCCCCAACTCATCCTGCAGATGAGAACCTGGATGACACCTAGTTAGAGCGTTTGAAAAGACTGATGGCGCGACTCAACTCCATCAGATTAGGATGAAGTCCGCGTTTTACGACCAATGAAAAAGCTGTATAAAATGGTACAGTTCCATGCGGGCCTTTTCACTGGTGGGACGATTGTAATAAAAAGTGTTTCAGAGTAATGTGTCGGCCATGCCAGGGGGGCCGTAAACTCTTCAAAGAGACAAGACAAAACCCAAAAGTATATGCTGCAGGTTATGATATTCTCCGGCCGGGCTCCCTCCTCGGGCTCTCTCCTCCCCCTCTCTCCCTCTCTCTCCTCCCCTCCCTCTCCCTCTCTCTCATCTCCCCCCTCCCTCTCCCTCTCTCTCTCTCCCCCTCCCTCTCCTCTCCACCTCCTCTCTTCCCTCCCCCTCCCCTCTCCTCCCTCCCCCTCCTCCTCCCTCTCTCTCTTCCTCTCCCCCTCCTCTCCTCCCTTCCCCCTCTCCCTCCCCCCAATCCCCCTCCTCCCTCCTTTACCCCAGCCAGAGAAGAGAGGGAAAAACATATCCGTGAACCTATAGCATAACAAGGGGGTTTTCAAGAAGACTAAAATGTCTTACGTATTTCTAACAATAACCTTATTGAAGATGAAACGTCTTTCCGACACCGAAGATATACTTATTTCGAAAAATAAAAGCATTTTTCTTTGTTGTTCTTCAAAAATACGTTATGAAATATGAAATAAAACTGAAAAGGGAATATTTATATCTTTATCCAACATCATTAGATAAAAAAAAACGAAAATATACTTATTTCGAAAAATAAAAAGCATTTTTCTTTATTGTTCTTCAAAAATACGTTATGAAATATGAAATAAAAACTGGGAATATTATAATCTTTATTTCCAACATCATTAGATGTAAAAAAAAAACACGAAAATATACTTATTTCGAAAAATAAAAGCATTTTTCTTTGTTGTTCTTCAAAAATACGTTATGAAATATGAAATAAAACTGAAAAGAGAATATTATAATCTTTATTCCAACATCATTAGATGAAGAAAAAAAAAACACGAAAGTATACTTATTTCGAAAAATAAAAGCATTTTTCTTTATTGTTCTTCAAAAATACGTTATGAAATATGAAATAAAACTGAAAAGGGAATATTTTAATCTTTATTCCAACATCATTAGATGAAGAAAAAAAAAACACGAAAGTATACTTATTTCGAAAAAATAAAAGCATTTTTCTTTGTTGTTTTTCAAAAAAACGTTATCAAATATGAAATAAAACTGAAAAGGGAATTTTATCTTTATCCAACATCATTAGATGAAGAAAAAAAAACACGAAATATATTATTTCGAAAAAATAAAAGCATTTTTCTTTTATTGTTCTTCAAAAATACGTTATGAAATATGAAATAAAACTGAAAAGGGAATATTATAATCTTTATTCCAACATCATTAGATGAAGAAAAAAAAAAAAAAAGAAACACGAAAGGACAAGATAAAAAGACTTTCAACTTTCAATGGCTGCTGAAGCGAAGATATTGCGAGGGCGAAAAGTTTTGAAGTTTCAGCAACATATTTCTCTGTCTCTGTAACTCACTCTGTGTCTGTCTGCGCGTCTTGTCAGTCCATTTGTCTGTCTGTCGTCGTTAGCCATGTCTGTGTGTCTGTCTCCTTTGGTTCTGTGTCTGTCGCTTAGCCATGTCTGTTGTCTGTCCCTTGGTTCTGTCTGTCTGTCGCTTAGCCATGTTCTGTTGTCTGTCCCTTTGGTTCTGTGTCTGTCGCTTAGCCATGTCTGTTGTCTGTCTCCTTTTGTGTCTGTCTGATTTTCGCACATTTTGGCAGTTGATTAGTCTGTCTGTCTCTCCGTCTGTCTGTATGGCTCTATGCACATATATCTTCTTGTCTTCTTGTATCTATTATTTTCTCTACCTATCTCTTTAGCTCATCGTCTTTCTGCGCCTCTTTGTCCATTATGTCTTGTTGCTCTTTTCTGTCTTTCTGTCATGTCTGTCTGTCTTTGCTTACGTACCTTTTGCCATACC
>NW_020868843.1:225842-230842 GCF_003789085.1 Penaeus vannamei
GAAATAAGGGGCTCGTCACACTGCGCAAAAGAGATAGAGAGAGGGAGAGGGAAGGGAAGAGAGGGGGGGAGGAGGGTTTGAGGAGAGGAAGGGGAAAGGGGAAGGGGAGGGGGAGGGAGGGGGAAAGGGAGTAGAGGGAGAGGGGAGAGGTTAGAGATAGGGAGACAGACAGAGACAGAGACAGACAGACAGAGAGAGAGAGAGAGATAGAGAGAGACATACAGATAGATAGATAGATAAGAGAGAGAGAAAAAAAAAAATAAAGAGTACGAAAAAAAGAAAACGAAAGACTCCCCCCCCCTCGGCCGCCGGAATCAATATCAAGCAGTAAAAGAAAATTCCATACACACTCTACCCAGCGAAGTGCGGTTCGAGAGCTGCTCCGAGAACTATAAATCCACCGGTTTATACGACCCGTAAACCTCCCAAGGCAGATCGGGAGATCGGGGGAATTCGCGGGACTCTTTGACACCCGACGGCTTAGAAGGGGTCGGGGGGGTGGGGGGGAAGGGGGGGGGTGGGGTGGGGTGGTGGGGGGAAGGGGGTGAGGGTTGGTGGTGGTGGGTGGGGAAGGGGTTGGGTGGTGGGGGGTGGGGAGGGGGGGGTGGGGGGAAGGGGTTGAGGGTGGTGGTGGTGGGGGTGGGGGAAGGGTTGGGGGGGGTGGGGGTGGGGAGGGTTGAGGGGTGGTGGGGGGGGAAGGGGTTAGGGGGGGGTGGGTGGTGGGGGGAAGGGGTTGGGGTGGGGTGGGGGGAAGGGGGGAAGGATGTGGGTTAGGGTGGTGGTGGTGGCGAAGGGGTTGGGGTGGTGGTGGGGGGGAAGGGTTGAGGGGGTGGGTGGGGGGAGGGTGTTGGGGTGGTGGGTGGGGGGACGGGGGTGGGCGGTGGGGGGCGGGGAAGGGGGTGGGTGGTGGATGGGAAGGGGTTTGGGCGTGGTGGTGTGGGGCGGAAGGGAGTGAGGAGTGGGGGGGAAGGGGGTCTTGAGGGGGAATGATCAGCTTTACCAGCAGGGGAGATGGATCGAGCGGCCGGAGGAGGAGGGGGGGAGCGCCCGGGGCCCTTGTCTCGCCGTCTAGGGCACTGCTGGGCATTTTGTTTTATTTTTTTGTTTTTTTTTGGGGGGGGGGGGGTGAGGGTTTGGGGAAGGATGGGGGGGGGGGGAGGAAGGGGAAGATTTTTGGGACTATGGGGAAGGGGGTGGAAGGGCTTGGGAAGCCGGGGCGATTTTTGGGGAGGGGTAAGGGTTTGTTGGGGATTCTGGGGAAAGGGGTTGGGGAGGGAAGGGATCTTTAGAAGCTATTGGGGAAGGGGGAAAAAGAAGGGGGGTGAGGGAGCTTGGGGAAGGGAGAAGGGGGAGAGTTGAGGGGCTTCTGATTGGGGGGGGGGGAGAGTAAGGATTTTTTGGGCGCTGTGGGGAAGGGGGACGAAAGAGGGTAAGGGGGTTGAGGGCTTTGGGAAGGGGGGGGGAGGGGGGAGAAAGGAGAAGGGAGGTTTTGAGGGCAACTTGGGGAACGGGGGGGGGCGGGAAAAAGGGATTTTAGAGCTATGAGGAAAGGGGGAACGAAAAAGGGGGGAGGAAAAAAAGGGAGAAAAAAGGGGAAGGGGGGCGTGAGGGCATTGGAAAAGGGGGGAGGGAGGAAGGTTGAGGGCTTTGGGGAAGGTGGGGGGAGGGATGGGAAGGGATTTGTGGGTTATGGGGAAAGGGGAGAAAAAGGGGGGGGGTGAGGGCTTTGGGGAACGGGGGAGTGGGGGGGAGGGTGTTAGGGCTTTTGGGAACTGGAGGGGGGGAGGGGAAAGGGATTTTAGAGCTATGGGGAAAGGGAGAAAAGGAAGGGGGTGATTTCGAAGGGAGGAGAGGATGGGTGTTGAGAGGGAGGGATTCACGGCTATGGGGAAGGGAAAGGGAGGGAATTTAGGGCTATGGGGAGGGGGAAGGGTAGGGGGGATTGAGAAGCTATTGGACTTTGGAAGGGAAAGGGGGGGTGAAAGAATACAAGTGTGTGAGTGTGTGTATGTGTATATACACACATACATACATACACACACACACACAACACCACACACACACACACACACACACACACACACACACCACACACACACACACACACTCCACACACACACACTCAACACACACACATAGGCATACAACATACACCACACACACACACACACACACACACACACACACACACACACACACACACACACACACACCACATATAATATATATTGTATATATAATACAGATATATATATTTACATACATATACCACACACACACACACAACCACATCCATACATACAATATATCCATATAGCTGGGAGGGGGATCAAGGCAAGTCGTCCAGTTGTGACGAATGTCCCCAGAGAGCATGACAGTTTCCGTATGACAGGCAGGTGGAGGTGATAAGGTTGAGCACAAGTGGCAGCCTGGGCGGTCCTCGCGACGTAGACAAATTTACTGTATGGGAGCGAGTGACTCACACCCTTCCTCCCTCCTCCCTCCCCTCATTCGCTCTCTCCCTCTCTCTGTCCCTCCTCCCCCTCATTCAAACCCTTCCTCCCTCCCTCCCTCCCTCCCCTCATTCGCTCCATTCCCTCCCTCCCTCTTCCCTCCCTCCCCTCTCGCTCCTTCCTCGCTCTGTTCCCTCCTTCCCCTCTCATACCCTCCTCCCTCCCTTCCCTCCCTCTCTCTGTCCCTCCATCCTTCTCTCTGTCCCTCCTCCTCCCTCTCCTCTCCCTTCCTCCCTCCCTCTCTCTTCCCTCCTTCCTTCCCTCTGTCCCTCCCTCGCTCCCTCCCTCGCTCTGTCCCTCCATCTACCCTTCTCCTCCCTTTCCCTCGACCTATACATTATCCACCTACCTTTACGGAATTCGAAAAGGAGAAGATAGGGAGTGGTAGAAGTTGCTACTATACTCATTGCAATAACAATTTGCAATATAATTTTTTAAGAAAAATATTTACAAAAGATGATAAGAACAACATGAATATTTGAGGGTCTTTATCCAGAAAGTGAATGAAAATGAAAATGAAAGGAGACGCGAGCAAAATTCCTCTTTATTTCAACGGTCTTTAAGGTCTATAATTATCCACCAGGAAGAAGAGGGGAGAGAGAAAAAAGGGGATACTAAATTTGAGTCTAGGTGACTGAGGGGAAAAGGAGAGAGAGAGAAAGAGAGAGGAGGGGAACAGAAAGAGAGAAAAAAGTGCGAGGAAATGGGGGAATAATTGTTATCGAAGAATCGGAGACGAAGAGGAAGAAGAAAAAGAGGGGAAGGGATAGGAAACGGAAGGGAAGCGGGTACGAAAATTAAATGGTTGAGAAAGAAAGAACGACAAAGAGGGAAAAGGGGAAATTGGAGAGGAATGGGGAAGAAGGGAGGCAAGGGAGAGAGGGAGAGGAGATCAGAAAGAAGAGGAAAGGAGAGAAAGAGAGAGAAAGAGAGAGAGAGAGAGAGAGAGAGAGAGAAGAGAGAGAGAGAGAGAGAGAGAGAGAGAGAGAGAGAAGAAGGAGAGAGAGAGAAGAGAGAGAAGGAGAGAGAGAGGAGAGAGAGAGAGAGAGAGAGAGAGGAGAGAGAGAGAGAGAGAGTAAGAGAAGTGAGAGACGAGAGGAGAGAGAGGAGAGAGAGAGAGAGAGAGAGAGAGAGAGAGGAGAGAGAGAGAGAGAGAGAGAGAGAGAGAGAGAGAGAGAGACAGAGACAGAGAAAGAGAAAAGGAGAAAGATAGAAAGAGAACAAAGCGTAAGAGAAGTGAAGAAGACGGTGAAATGAACTTAAAACAACAACAACAACAACAACAACCACGCGACCACCATTCTCGTTCAACTTGTCACTTGTCGCAGCAGTAACGTGTGTGTAAGCTTTGCAGTAACGTGCCGGCTTAGCCACGTTGTCACGTCCTCTAACACTGAACTAAGAATACACTCCATTTGTCCCTGAATTATGGTTATGGTCTATTTTCCTTCCAAATATAGATGGATATAGACTCGCCGGCGGAAACATATTATTTTTTTAGAGAATGATGCACACACACTCTCTCCCTTTCTCTCGTCTCTCTCTCTCTCTCCATTTACTTATTTGTCTATCTGTCTACCTGTCTATTTATCTATCTCCCTATTTATTTATCTATTATTTATTTATTTGTCTATTTATTCTATCTCCCTATTTATTTATCTATTTATCCCACTCTGTCTCTCTGTCTCTCTCTGTCTCTCTCTGTCTCTCTGTCTCTCTCTCTCCCTCTCCCTCTCCCTCTCCTCTCCCTCTCCCTCCCCTCTCTACGTAAATATACCACATACACACACACACACCTACAGACACACTTCTCACACCCAATCAGCAACCACTGTAATTACAAACACCATCAACGATTATTTCTACCTGTTTAATGAGGGCCCAATTTAGCTGACGGTCGACAAGCTCCTGACTAAGGCTGACAGACCGCGCTAAATAAGGGAACTCATCTGGGGATCGAGATACGTAAATGTCAGCTGTGATTACATGTGAAATCTTACATGTGTGAGTACGGGCATACACGTGCGTGTGTGTGAGAGCGTATGCGTGTGTTGGATGTGTACATGAATGCGCACATAGCTGAGTTTTGTACATGAAACATAGCTGGTTGTGTACATGAATGCGTACATAGCTGAGTTGTGTACATGAATGCGTACATAATGAGTAGGAGCGAAACGTGAGTACGTACATGTATACGTACATAGGCGAGTAGATAAAATATACGTGTACAAACTCCATATATGTACATTTTTCCGTGAATATGTACTTTCTGTCAGAGGGAAACACACACAATTCCTAATGCATAAAGACTGAATAAAGACAAATGACTGAAACATTTAGGAATCAATATTCATAAGACACCTAGCGAAACATTTAGGAATCAATAAGCATAAAGACACCTAGCGAAACATTTAGGAATCAATACGCACGATGGGTCAGCAACTTCTCTCTTCGATCACGTTGGGAAAATATTTACCAATTGAACAG
>NW_020868843.1:240842-255842 GCF_003789085.1 Penaeus vannamei
ATGTGCCTCTTCATCCCCCTCCTTCTATCTTAACCCCCCCCTCCCCAATCCCCCACCCCTCCTAACAGCTTCTTAATTTAACGAAATAAAACCCAGATCCCGGATCCGACGCCGGTGCAACGCGGAACAGATATGCAAATGCGAAACTAATATCTGGATATGACCCTTCTATTGCTTTTTTCTCTTCTGCTTTCCTGCCGTGATGTTTTCAATAACCTTCGCCTCAAGACCATCCGGGGGCCGCCCTTGGGAGAGCTAGTGGCCATTACTGTGCTGCCGGAACAAAGAGCCCGCGCCGCTGCCTGCCGGGGCGGTGCTGCTGTGCGGGGGGTTTGTGCGTGTTGGCGGGGGTGGGGGCTGTGGTGTTGATGGGGCGTGTGGTTGATGGGTGTGGCTGTGGTGTTGGCGGGTGCTTGTGGGGTGTGGTGTTGATGGGTGTTGGGCTGGCTGTGGTGTTGGCGGGTGCTTGTGGGGGTGTGGTGTTGAGGGTGTTTGCGGTGGCTGTGGTGTTGGCGGGTGCTTGTGGGGTGGTGTTGATGGGTGTTGCGGGGCTGTGGTGGTTTGCTGCGGGGCTGTGGTGTTGGCGGGTGCTTGTAGTGTTGAAGGATGCTTGTGGTGTTGACGGGTGCTTGCGGGGCTGTGGTGTTGACGGGCGATTGTGGTGCTGAGGCGTCCGTGCTACGGTGTGGACGGGACGGCTGCGATGCTACCGTGTCCTTGATATTCTGCCGGCGGTTACTTGTGGTGTTGCGCTGCTAACGGTGCCTGTTGTTATGCGGCGTTCGTCACGTGTCTGTCGCCGAACTGGACCAGCCCCTCTGTTCCCGCGACGCCCATATGCCTCGTCGTCTGCACCGCCAGAGTACAACCACGCGGGTACAAACGACAACAAACAACCCAATACCATGGCGGCAGTACTCTAATAACAGCGTTAATACCGCAGTACTCTCATCTTTATCTCCTCTCCGTTTTCCCACGCGCATCGCCCCCGAGTGATGAAATCCCAGCGGCCGGGATGCGGTGTTCCCGCCGGGGGAAAATAAGGCGCCGCCCACATTTATCCCGCCCGCGATTTACGGCCAGTCATTTGCATGCCATCGATATTCAAGGCGCGATATAAGCCCGTGCTTTCGTAGAGAGAGAGACTTACGGTTTATATCCCGTCGCTTAGTTACTCATTTCGTGGGCGGTGTCGGTGGATTTGTCGATGGATTTGTTGATGAATTTGTTGATGAATTTGTTGATGAATTTGTTGGTGAATTTGTGATGTTTGATGTTGATGAATTTGTTGATGAATTTGTTGGTGAATTTGTTGATGAATTTGTCGATGAATTTGTCGATGAATTTGTTGATGAATAGGCGACGGCGCAGAGGGACTATATGACTTAAATAGGGTTAGAGGCTTCATTCGTCGCTATGTTTATAAAGTTATAAATATTTGTGTTCGGATAGAGACACGCAGACAGACTCACTGATGCGGACATAAATAGACATGGACTGAAACACGCACATACAGACACACGGGCAGAAACACGCACATACTGAAACATGGACAGAAACACGCACATACTGACACACGGACAGAAACACGCACATACTGACACACGGACAGAAACACGCACATACAGACACACGGACAGGGACAGAAACACGCACAAACAGACACACGGACAGAAACACACACATACTGACACACGGACAGAAACACACACATACTGACACACGGACAGAAACACGCACATACTGATACATGAACAGAAACACGCACATACAGACACACGGACACAAACACGCACATACTGATACACGGACAGAAACACGCACATACTGACACACGGACAGAAACACGCACGTACTGACATACATACTTACACGGACAGAAATACGCACATACTGACACACGGACAGAACACGCACATACAGACACACGGACAGCGGACAGAAACACGCACATACTGACACACGGACAGAAACAACACTGACACACACACATACACACACACACACACACACACACACACACACACACACACACACACACACACACACACACACACACACACAAACTAAGAACCCTGGATGTATATCTTATAAGCATAGCCAATTGGTGAAGATGGGGAGGGCTATCTGTCAATCACGACACAATATTGTATAAACAGCAGTACAATACTACAGTAATGTGTGACGAATCTGCGGGGGATCTGGCCATAATGCAGCGGGGGGGGGGGGGCGGAATGGGAAGAGGAGGATATACAAAGAGATAAATGGGGGAATAGGAGAAGAGAAGGTAGGAGATAGAGGGAGACAAAGAGGAGAGAGGGAGAGGAGAGGGAGGGAGAGAGAGAGAGAGAGAGTGAGAGAGAGGAGAGAGAGGAGAGAGAGAGAGAGAGAGAGAGAGAGAGAGAGAGAGAGTGAGAGAGAGAGAGAGAGAGAGAGAGAGAGAGAGAAGAGAGATGAGAGAGAGAGAGAGAGAGAGAGAGAGAGAGAGAGAGAGAGAGAAGAGATAGAGTAGATAGATAGAGAGAGAGAGCTGTATAGCCCTGTTATAAGACTAGCAATGACAGACAGACAGACAGACAATCAATCAACCCAACCACAGCTAATGGGAGAGAGATAAACAGAAAGAGAGAGAGAGAACATAGCATCGACAACGTTCTGGCGTAAATCTGCATAACAAGAGAAAGAAAATAATGACAGCCATAGGCCTACTTTGGGCTTGTAATGTGTCCCTTTGTTTATCTGACATGCTGGGCAGCGCCAAGACCACAAGGAAATGAATTACAATAGATTAATAAAAACGCAAGCTATGTACAGATAAGTATGTATGTATGTATGCCTTCATGTATGTATGTTATGTATGTATGTATGTATGCCTTTATGTATGTATGTAATGTATATATATGTATGCCTTATATTATATATGTATATGTATGTTATGTATGTATGCATGATAGAAAATTAAACAGATATTACACATACATATACATACATACATAATATCTGTCAGAATGATAAAGAAAATTGAAATAGGCCTCGGCTCTTTCGTGTGGCAACCCTGGACCTTCAGCGTGAATGAACATGTAACGAAAGTGTCGAACTATCTTGTTCACCTCTATCCGAAACCTCAGGTCCAGAAAGCCTTCCGAACACGCCCATCGGATCCGAACACCCACAGCGCGACCGCCCTCGGATGTCGTCGGGCCAACACCGGACGGGCGTTGGCGTGAGGGCGTGACCGAAGGGACTTTACAAGACCTAGATTATCTCCTACGATTTATAAGTGGTCCACAGATCCCCCCCCCCCCCCACCAGTGCCGCTGTTAGTTCCAAATGTGACGGGATAACAAATCCTCACGTGACCTTCATAACAGGATTTCTCTCCTGCTCCTGCGAGACGCGTCCTGGCGAAACAAACAAACAAACAAAAAACATATGAAACCAAATGAATCGAGACCAGAATCCGACCAGCGTACCTCCACCGTCGAAGAAGCCTGAAGGGCCAAAGAAAAGACGAGAAATTCGCCCTCGAACAGACAGAGGAAGCTGAACAAAGGCGACAAAGAAGCCAAGACGCAGGCGGAGAAGATAGAAGAGAGAGGGACTCCAAGACGGACGAGCGAGGCGTGTATGGGGCGACGGCGCTCCGGCAACAACACACAGCGGGACGGTCAACAAGCAGCCGCTAATGGGTCTTGCCCCTGTTATCCCCGACTCGCCAAAGTGAACCTTTCATCTCTATATGCCGTGTTTTCTCGGCCTCGGCTGCGATCACCCGATGCGCAGGCAGAGGGGCGGAGGGGGAAGTGGGAGGCCAAGGAGGCTTAAAACAGTTTTACCTAAAAGGGTGTGTGTGGAATGAGGCTGGACTGGGAAGTGGAGGAGGAGGAGGAGGAGGAGGAGAAGGAGAAGAGGAGGGAGGAGAAAGAGACACGACAAAAGGAAGGAAAGAAAAAATGGAGACCTGATCATATCTCGGCTCGGCTTTTATGCATCAAACACCAATATAAAAAAAAGTGACTGAATAGAAGGACTGCAAGAAACGGTACAAAAGCAACACGGGCAGAATCCGACTCCTACGACAAACATGCAAGCGGGGAGACGGACGTAAAGTAAATAGTCGAATTATACCTTTCCTTATTATTTCAATTCCATGATCTATTTCAATACATTCATAAATGGAACTAAATTCAAAGTGCTCGAATTATACCTTTCCTTATTATTTCAATTTCATCATCTATTTCAATAGATTCATAAAGAGAACTAAATCCAAAGTGCTCTCTCAACGTGGTAACCTTACTAAATCCACTTTATCATAAGTATTTTTAGTCTCTGAGCCCAAACAGTATCTCCCTCCCTGAGCAATGCTATTCATCCGTTTGGAATCCGTTTATACTAGACCCGCTTTCTCAGACCTCTATAAATACAGAGACTAATCCTATTTAGATATAGATATAAGAGTCGTTAGCCAGATTACTGAACTTTCATTAAATTATCGACGGGATCGGCGCCCCCCTAAGAAACGCGACAGAGAAGGGAGGAAGAGGAGGTCAGGGTGAGGGGCGGCGCTATCGAATCCTGTGACGCGTTTTGCCTGCTGTTTCTCACCGGCTGGAATTTCCTCCACCTCCCTCTGCCTGCTTTATTGGCTGCTGTGCCTTTTTTCGCTCATTCGTGAACGCCGCCGCTGCGGTCCCAGGCAGCAAACAGGGGAATATTTTATAGTCTGAGGATGATCATAATGGATTGGGGGATTATTGTGTGATTCATTTTCTCTCTCTCTCTTTCTTTCTCTCTCTCTCTCTCTCTCTCTCTCTCTCTCTCTCTCTCTCTTCTCTCTCTCTCTCTCTCTCTCTCTCTCTCTCTCTCTCTCTCTCTCTCTCTTCTCTCTCTCTTCTCTCTCTCTCTATCTGTCTCTCTCCTTCTCTTTCTCTTATCTCTCTCTCTCTCTTCTCTATCTCTGTCTGTCTCTCTCCCTCATCTCTCTCACTCTTTCTTTCTACTCTCTCTTTCTCTGTTATGCCTCCGTGCGTACGCGTTTATCACTGAAACAGCCACAAAACGTCGTAGCATGAAACCAGTCTCGGACAATCACACGAAAGTCCGGACACCGCCATTGTGGCAACGAGATCCCATCAGGCATAAAAAAAAGAAGAAAAGAAAAACGAATATTAACAGGTTGACTTGACTTTTATCATTGTCACTTGCGGCGCGGACACGAAACCCGGCCACACCTGGAGCTAAGTAGACGAGACCAGACCCATTTTTTCCATCGTTAGACAAAGAAACAAAGCTCAAACGAGGTCTAGGTGTATAATTGGGGTCATGCAAACTGTGTAATGAGATGTTGGGGAATGACATATCGTTTCCTCGTGGCTGTTCTAAAGAGAAGTGATAAAGGGACGCGAGAGAGATGGAGCGAGAGAGAAGAGAGAGAGAGACTGAGAGAGAGGAGAGTGAAGGAATGAGAGAGAGAGGAAGGAGAACGAGAAAGAGAAAAGAGAGGGAGAGAAGGAAGAGAGAAAGAAGAGAGTGATGTGAAGAATGAAAGATGCGAAAAGAGAGAGGAGAACAGAAAAGGATCAGGAGAGCCAGATAAACAGACAGAGAAAAAAAGAGAGCAATGAGAAGACAGAAAAAAGACAAAGAGAAAAGAGGTGTGTTCCATTCCTCACCCTACCTCCGAGGCTGCACGTCAGGCGCACACGTAGCGTGCTAATGATAACACAAGAATGTTATGACCAAACCAATACGTGACCGTTTTTCTCTCTCGTCTCTCCTGCACGATCGGACAAGGGTCAGGTGCGCTTTCCATAGAGCACTGGAACCCTTTCTCCTGACGGTAATATATGTTGGTTTTGATAAGGATGAGAGAGAGGAGGGAAGGAGGAGGGAGGGAGGGAGGGAGAGGACGGGAGGGGGGAGAGGGGGAGGGAGGAGGGGAGAGGGAGAGGGAGAGGGAGAGGGAGAGGAGAAGAGAAGAGGAGAGAAGAGGGAGAGAGAGGGAGAGAGGGAGAGGGAGAGAGAGATATGGGACACATACACACATTCACACACACACACACACACACACACACACACACACACACACACGCAGGAGAGAGAGGAGAGAAAGCAGAGATGAGACACGCACACTCACACACACACGCACAGACAGAGAGAGAGAGAGAGAGAGAGAGAAAACAGGTTTTCGCAAGCAAGATCAAGGTCAGACGAATCTAAGGTCACTATGAAAGGTACAATTGCCTGGAAGAAGGGCAGTGAAATACGGCTGAAGGAAAAGGCAGAAAAGTACAGGTGTGGTAAGTGCCATAAAATACAGGTGTGTTGAGGTGGCACTGTACCAGACGCTATCTCATCGTAAGGGCGGGGCGGAGATCCAACTCGTGTGACCAGTCCTCTCCCTTTGCGATCTTGTGTGCGGGTGGAGTGTGGTGTGCGACGTGTTGTGTGTGTGCTGTGGTGTGTGTGTGTGTGCGTGCGTGTGTGTGTGTGGTGTGTGTGTGGTGTGTGTGTGTGTGTGTGTGTGTGTGTGTGTGTGTGTGTGTGTGTGTGTGTGTCGTGGTGTGTGTGTGTGTGTGTGTGTGTGCGTGTGTGTATGCGTGCGTGCGTGTGTGTTGTGTGCGTGCGTGTGTGTGTGTGTGTGTGTGTGTTGTGTGTGTGTGTGTGTGTGTGTGTGTGTGTGTGTGTGTGTGTGTGTGTGTGTGCCTTGCTTGTTTCGTGCGCTTTCAAGATGTGACTTAGATATACAACATACTAACATGTTATAACATGTTAGTATGTGTTTGTAGTTACTGCTGTGCGCTGTTTAAGTAAGTTATTCAAATTCACCCCCCCCTTCTCTCTCTCTCTCTCTCTCCTCTCTCTCCTTCCTTTCTCTCTCTCTCTTCCCTTCCTTTCTCTCTCTCTCTCTCTCCCTCCCTCCCTCCCCTCTCTCTCTCTCTCTCCCTCCCCCTCTCTCTCTCTTCTCCCTCCCCCCTCTCTCCCTCTTCCCTCCCCCTCTCCCTCCCCCTCCCTCCCCCTCCTCCCCCACCCTCCCTCCCTCCCTCTCCCTCTCCCTCTCCCTCTCCCTCTCCCACCCTCACTCCCCTCTCTCTCTCACTGCACGGGAAAGCGAAGGCAAACTCTCCCCACCATCAAGACGTCTGCCTGGCCGCCATGCACGCGTCTGCCGCACCGCGAGGCCCTCACAGCAGCCCACCTCTTCATCGCCCGACGTGAAAGTTGGCCGGTAAAAGTTGTTCGCACTTGTACAGCTTTCAAATCATGTTTTTGTTTAGCAGTATAGCACCTGCGTGGGATTCCTCCGCTGCCCGCCCTGCCTACCCTCCCCGCCCTACCATCCCTCGCCGTCTCCTTTCGGAGCCACCTTCCCCCCCTCCCCCCTCTCTCCCTTCCTCCTCCCCCCTCCTCCCTCGCCTCCCTCCCTCCCTCCTCCCTTCGCCTCCCTCCCTCCCTCCTCCCTTCCCCCTCTCCCTCCTTCCTCCCTTCCCTCCCCTCCCTCCCTCCTCCCTTCTCCTCTCCCTCCCTCCTCCCTCCTCCCTCCCTCCTCCTTCCCTCCTCCCTTTCCTCCCTCCTCTCTCCTCCTTCCCCTCCCTCCCTCTCTCCTCCCTCCCCTCCCCTCCTCCCCCCTCCCTCACCTCCTCCGCCTCCCCACCCTCCCTCCTCCTCGCCTCCTCTCCCTCCTCCTCCTTCCTTCCCTCCTCCCCTCCCTCCCTCCTCCCTCCTCCTCCCTCCTCCCTCCCCCTCTCTCCCTCCTCACCTCCTCCCCTTCCCCTCCCTCCCTCCCTCCCTTCCCCTCCCTCCCTTCCCTTCCCCTCCCTCCCTCTCCCTCCCCTCCCTCCCTCCTCCCTCCTCCCTCACCTCCTCCTCCCCCTCCCTCCCTCCCTCCCTCATCCAAGACGGAGCTTTCTCCTCGTGTCCATCTGGAAGGTGACTCCATCCCTCTATGCAAAGGGGAAAAGCGACCTTAAGTGCTAGGGTGAAAAGAGCGAGAATGGGTCGCTCCTCCACAAAGCTTAAGGCACGAGATGCGACGTAAACTCACTTTGAACAGCAATATCGAAAAGACGATATTGCTGGAGGTCGCAGCGAGGACCAGGAAACACCCTCTCTCTCTCTCTCTCTCTCTCTCTCTCTCTCTCCTAGCTCTCGCTCTCTAGCTCTCTCTCTACTCTCTCTCTCTCTCTCTCTCTCTAGCTCCTCTCTAGCTCTCTCTTCTAGCTCTCTCTCGCTCTCTCGCTCTCTCGCTCTCTCGCTCTCTCGCTCTCTCTCTCTCTCTCTCTCTCTCTCTCTCTTTCTTTCTTTCTTTCTTTCTTTCTTTCTTTCTTTCTTTCTTCTCTCTCTCTCTCTCTCCCTTCTGCTCTCTCTCTCTCTCTCTCTCTCTCTCTCTCTCTCTCGCTCTCTCTCTCTCTCTCTCTCTCTTTCTCTCTTCCCCCTCTCTCTCTCTCTCTCTCTCTCTCTCTCTCTCTCTCTCTCTCTCTCTCTCTCTCTCTCTCTCTCTCTCTCTCTCTCTCTCTCTTCTTTCTTATTGTACTACCATCTATGTAAAAAGAATAGTAATATAGAATTTTGAATCGGAACTTTCTTTCTTTCTTTCTTGTCTCATTCGATGACAAAATCATGGAAGATCGATCCTTGACAACCCCCCCCCCCCTCCTTAAAAGAAATAAAAATACCGACCTGACGTACCTTATGGGCCATAAAGGTGCAACGTCTTCATTTACGTCTCAAGACCATTTAATTTATATATTTTTTTTTATCTGGCGTAGAATATCTACTCCGAAAACGGTTCAACTTGACCGACTTTCTACCGAGGAAGCCGGTAAGGCACACGGGACACCTGTCGTTCTGCACAGGTGTCCAGGTGTCTCACTAACTTATTTATTTACTTCCGTACTATGCACAGGTGTCCAGGTGTCTCGTAATTTTTTTTTTTTTTTTTTTTTTTACCGTATTGCCCTTTATGTATTTTATTATCGCTGTTGCTATCCAATCTCAAAATTATTAGTGATCGTATGTTAATGATTTAGGGGGGGCGAAGAGGAGAGGAGAATCGTGAGAGAGAGAGAGAGAGAGAGAGAGAGAGAGAGAGAGAGAGAGAGAGAGAGAGAGGAGAGAGAGATGAGAGAGAGAGAGAGAGAGAGAGAGAGAGAGATGAAAAACAAAACTAAAAGGGAGAAAACTAAAAAAGAAACAATAACGAATAAGAAAACGAAAGAAAAGAAAAAAACCAAAAATTAAACGAAAAAGAAAGAAAGAAAAAAATAAGAAAAGAATAATAAAAGAAAAGAAAAAAAAAACAGGCGAAGAAGAAAGGAGGAGAAAAAAGGAAGAAGAAAAGAAGAAAAAGGAAAATTACACAAAGAAAAATAAAAGAAAGAGGAAGAGAGAAAACAAAAAAACACAAGAAGACAAGAAAAATAAAACGAAGAAGACGAAGAAAAAATAAGAAAGGAAGAGAGACACAGGACAAGGAACGAAGAGAGGACTGCAACCCGAGTCTCGAACGCTCACAAACCACCTCGTAAATTCCGTCACGTCAACCAAACAACTCGACCAGTTATTAATTTTTTTTTTCATATATTTTCTAATATTTTTTTTGTCCTGTTTATTGATTTATACTTTTTTTCCCTACATTTTCTTTTTTTTCTGTTTATTGATTTATACTTTTTTCCATACATTTTCTAATATATTTTTCCGTGTTTATTGATTTATACTTTTTTCCCCTACATTTTCTTTTTCCCTGTTTACTGACTTATACTTGTTTTCCTACAGTTTCAAATATATTTTTTTCCCTGTTTTTTATTTATACTTTTTTTCCTACATTTTATAATATATTTTTTCCCTCTTTATTGGTTATATTCATTTTCCTTGTTTATTGATTTATACTTTTTTCCCTACATTCTATATATTTTTTCCCCCCTGATTATTTTCCCCTGTTTATTGATTTATACGTTTTTTTTTAATTCAAGATGGTGGCATAGGTGAAGATTTTTTTTATAGTCGTAATCAGGGGGATGGTAAGGAAGATAATAATATTAATAATAATGATAATAATTATAATAGTAATGGTAGTAGTAGTAGTAGTAGTAACAATAACGATAATAATGATAATAATGACAAAAATTATTATTTTTGTTTATTATTATGATAATGATGATGTTGATGACGACGATGAAGATGATGAAGATGATGAGTGATTGATGATAATGATGTGATTCATTCCTATCCCTCTCCCTCCTCCTCCTAATCTCCCTCCTCCCATTCTCACATTCCCTCAGTCTTCCCTCTTCCACATCGCCCCCTCCCCCCTCCCCCCTCCTTGCCCACAGCTACCAAGACGCAATAATGAAAGCCAAAGACACAAAGCCCCTATTAATTACAGGCACATAGGGAGGGGTCGTCCCTACGTGTCAGCGAGGCGGGGCGGAGGTCAACACACTGGCAACCACCGCCGTGTCATTGGTGGGGTCGACCAGCTGTCTGCTCGGGCTGGAAGCTGGAAGGGGAAAGATGCGGTGAGGAGAGTGTGAGTCAGCGAGGGCGAATAAGGGGCAAGATGCATGGCTTTCATATATTCCGGCGGGAGGAGGAGAAGGGGGGGGAGAGGAGATCTATTTATCTATCTATTCGACTTATTTATCTACTCGTTCGTCCCGTCCGGTAGAAGGAAATGAGACTGGTTTGTTTACATCCGAGACCGGAATGCAAAGACGCGTGTCATGCGCATCGAAAACGATTGCCTTATTGTGTACGTATCGCTAAGTGTCGCTCCTCCTGCGAAGTCCCTCGACACGTAGAATCTCTCTCTCCCTATGGGCGAACTCTGCTCCTGAATATTCCTCTCCACAGACGTGCATTTAGACGATTCACACGGCCTTGCAATCTTCGCACGTCCCTTCCTGCTTGGGCAAGGGAGCAATTAACTTTCTATCCCTTTCTCATTTCTCCGAGCGTGTTTTCTCTGAAGGAATCCCACGCGTTACACCCACGTCTGTGCCTGGGCCGTGTTTCAGTGGGTTCATAGCGGTCGGAGAGGGAGGTCACATTCTCCCCGCCTCTGGGCCCACATCTGCATACCGAAGACGTCTGTTTGCCTAGAGTCTGACGCCCATTGCCTTCTATCAAGTATAGACTCATTCACGTGAAGCAACTATCACTCCTGATGCTTTGGGGAAAGGATTATCATAAACACAGAAGCAGTCCTCTCACTCCCACCCCCCGAAGGCGAACAGCTGATCACGCCTGGCGAGTCGAAGGGAGAGAAATCAGCTGACCCGTCGTCCGCGTAACAACAAACCAGCGAGACAATATACGACTCCAGACGACATTCCGCCCATCATAAGGCGTCGCCCTCATCATCCGCTCGCCATAACCACGTCGTCGACCTCGGGAGGGGATTTGTCGGCCGCGTCTTCGTCCCGGGAGAAGGAGGGGGATAAAAAGCATCTTAAAGACGCCTCGTATTATTTGTGGACGTTGGGCGCTACTGCCGGGAGGCGAATACATCCTGCTTGTCCGCGATTAATAACCCTTTCGTTGTCTTTGTCTCGCGGTTTATGTTTATCTCCATCTTTACTCGACGTCGTTTCTCGCTCTAACCTTCCCCCCCCCACCCCCCGCCTGATCGCGCACACAGGCGTCATATGAAGCGTCGGGAAGGAGGGGGGGAGGAGGGGAGGGGTGGTATTAGGACCACGACGAGGGGGGGTCGCGACGATATTTCTTGTCGGGTATTTTTCTCTCCCTCTCGCCTCGTTCTTACAGTTTTTTTTTTCTTTATCTTTTTCTCCTATTATCTCTCTTTCCAAACTGGCTGTCTACCTATCTAACTTATCTATCTACCTTAACATTGCCGCGCTGTAGAACGATGGTGTCTACATAGGGACGTCCTCACACTTCACTGACAGAGTTCAAGAATACACTTAGACATAGGCCTACACATGACACAATTAAAACAAGAACAAAACGCCTCTCACGCTATACCATAACACCACAACACCAAAAAATAAAGCAAATAAAAACGAAAAAAAAAAACCACGCTACAACCACAACCAACAACATCAAAACAGAAAAAGGTGAAAAAGACAAAATCACGCTACACACACACACAAAAAAAAAACCAAGCCAACCAATAAAAAAAACAAGTACAAACAACCACACTCCACCAGAATAATAAACCAAAAAACAACAACAAATAAATACAAATCGTTTCCTCACACACCCGATTCACACCACCAAGACATTCCAAACCCATTAAATGACCCGAATTAACTACAGACCTACCCTCCCCCTCCAAAAAAAAAAAAAAAAAAAAAAAAAAGTCACCGCGCCCTCAAAAGACAATTTAATTACGAGCGTCTCTCTCTGCTCGCTCGCTCCCCCCTCCCCCCCCCCCCCCCATTCATGCGAAGGGTTTATTGACATGATCAGATCCTGTGATCGTCCTGCTTGTCCCTTCCTGCGTGATCCTTCGTGGTTTTGGTGTCTTTCTGTTCTCTGTCTGATTGTCAGTCTGTTTGTTCTGTTAGTTAGTTGCTTCTACTCTTCATTACTTTTGTCTGTCTTATGTTTGTTTGGTTGTTGTCTGTCTGTCTGTCTGTTCTGTCTGTCTGTCTGTCTCTGCCTCTCTCCCTCTCCCTCTCCAATCCCTCTCTCTCTCTCTCTCTCTATACACGCACACACCACATACACGCGCGCGCACGCATAACTCACTCACCCAATCAATCTATCTATCAACGTGTGCAATATATCATTTGTTTTAATCACAAAAAAACTCACACAGACCTCACTGATTTGAAAAAATTTGCCTCCGTTGTGAAATCTGAGAACACAAGGGTTAGTTTATATATATATTTCTTCTTCTTCTTTTCTTCTTGCTCTTCTCCTTCCTCCTCCTCTTCTTCTTCTCCTTCTCTTTCTCCTCTCCTTCCTCCTTCCTCTCTTCTTCTTCTTCTTCTTCTTCTTCTTCTTCTTCTTCTCTTCTTCTTCTTCTTCTTCTTCTTCTTCTTCTTCTTCTCTTCTTCTTCTTCTTCTTCTCTCCTCCTCATTCCTTCCTTCTTCTCTTCTTCTTCTTCTTCTTCTTCTTCTTCTTCTCCTCCTCCTCCTCCTCCTCCTCCTCCTCCTCCTCCTCCACCTCCTCCTCCTCCTCCTCCTCCTCCCTCCTCCTCCTCCTCCTTCTTCATTTACAACAGCTGATCCCAACCCCGTCTCCATTCTACCCTTTGAAAAAAAAAAAACTCCAATTCTACCTCAGCTTCCAACCAACCTCCCTTTCTATTTAATTATCTCTCTTGAAGGAAGTTTCGTTGTCTTCCGAGTGAACTAATCAACTCACGCAGTCATAAGGCTTAATTTGGCTTAATTTCAATCCGATCATGCAACCATCTCCGCATTGTAATGTCTCACTTTCTCTTAATCATAATTTTGATCAATTTTAGGATTAACGGTCAGATTCCGATGTGAAACTAATTAGAAGATTTTGATTAACGCTGATCACGAAGCAGATGCGGTGTTGTGAAATGAACAGATAAATGAGGAAATGAAATGGATGAAGAAATGTATAGGTGAGGGAATAGGTAATATGGATAAATGAATTAATATATAAATCAATTAAAAGGTGGATAGAAAATGATGAATGAATAGATATATGAATGAACTGGAAGTACTCTGAGAGCACATACATGATGCACACACACACACACACACACACACACACACACATACACACACACACTAACACATACACACACACATACATACACGCGCACACACTCACACTCAAAGACACAGACACACATACACACGCACTCACACACACACACACACACATACACACACACACACACACACACACACACACACACACACACACACACACACACCACGATAACAAAAATGAACAAAATGAACAGACAAAATAACCAACAAAAACGAAAACACACACACCTCTTTCTCAAGTACACTGGTGACGTCCGTGTGTGCTTTAAATTATCTCGCAATATTAATGAATCCTTTAAAAAAAATCCTGGATTCGAAGGATTATGAGCCGGATCACCACCAAAATTTAATGGCATGTAAGTTAAGCAAAGACACAACTGGTAAAAAAAAAAAAAAAAAAAAAAAAAAAAAAAAAAAAAAAAAAAAAAAAAAAAACCTTCAAAATCTGGTCATATCTTTTATTTTCTTTATCCCTCTAAACCACAAACTACCAACGCTCCCCCCCCCCCAAAAAAAAAAAAAAAAAAATCTATTCCTTCCCACCCGGAGACCATCCACACACTAGCCGCAACGAAGGCAATCGCGGCAATAAATACACTTGTTCCGAGAAAGAACCATCGACCAAGTCCCCCCCCCCCCGGACGCTGATGGCTGCGCTTCGGTTAATTGGCGTTTTGTGCTGTTGTCAACCTGCAAGAAGGGCGGCCGCCACCTGCTCGAGTAGATTGGCCATACAATCAACTCGGGAGCGTCTCGGATTTCTGTGAAGATGCTGGGCGGTGCTTTATTAGGGCCGGGAAGATGTGCGCGGGAGAGTGGGATTGTGTGTGTGTGTGTGATTAGAGAAAAGAGAGGGAAAAGAATGGAGGGAGGAGGGAGGTTGGGGGAGAGGGGAGGGGGAGGAGGTTTCGGAGAGAGGAGAGGGAGGTTGGGGGAGAGGGAGAGAAGAGGGAGGGAGAAGAGAGAACAGACAAAGAAAGAGAACGAGCGAGAGAGAGAGAGAAAAACTAGAACAGAAAAGAGAACGGAGCGAGAGAGAGAGAGAAGCGAGAAACTAGACAAAGAAAAGAGAAGAGGGAGAGAGAGAGAGAGAGAGAGAGGAGAGAAAGAGACTGCACGAGAGGGTTGACCAGACAGGTAGAACAAACGGCTGGCAATTTGCACAATTTCCTTTCCCGTTGAATGGATACAGGTATTTTGTTTGCACTTTTACATTCCCGATGCTTTCCCTATATTCGCTATCCAGCTGATTTGCATGTTAATCGGTTTATTGTAATCGGG
>NW_020868843.1:260842-288274 GCF_003789085.1 Penaeus vannamei
GGGTGTGTGGGGTTGGGAGGGGGTAAGTCGGATGGCTGATGGGTTAAGGGAGTGGTGAAGGGGGATGGAGGGAGGGGTTGGGTAGGGGATGCGAATGATGGTGTGGATGGGGGTCAACGGGGATGGAGGATGTGGTGTGTAGCTGGGTAAGGGAGGATGGATGGGGGTAGGGACGGGTTAAAGCGGTGGGAGCGTAGGGAGAGGGTTAATTGAGGTAAATGGAAGGTGGAGGTGAGGGTGTGGAGGGAGGAGGTGAGGGCGAAGGGTAAGGGGGTTGGAGGGTGTCCGCGGACTGTAAGGGTATGCGAAGGGGTAGAGCATAAGCGGCAAGGCGGCTAGCGGAGGCGGAGGGGGGAGGGTGTGGACAGGGTATGGTAAGGTGCGAAGGAGGTTAAGGGGGATGGAGGGAGTGGAGGTTAAGGAGGGGGGGGCTGGAGGAGGCGGGGTTGGAGGTATGGGAGGAGTACGCTACGGGCGCGAATAGCGGGTAAGGGGAGTGGGTGGGTTGATGAGTGAGGCATGTGAGAAGGATGACGGTGCTTTGATGATTGGTAAGGGTGGGGAAACTGGAAGAAGAATCGACGACAGAGGGTGAGGGATTCCGGTGGTTTCGAGGCCGGGTAAGGGCAATGAGGAACAAAAAGGCAAGGGCAAAGAGTTGGAAAAAGCGAAAAAGGAATGATAAAACGAAACGGAATGGAGCCATAAGAAACAAAGGACCGGGGGACAGAGAACAAAAAATAAAAAAAAAGAAAAAAAAAACGATAATGTGGAAGAGAAAACACAGTTCTGTTAATGGGTAGAATTTCAAGGGTTATTCTAAAAAGGTTGGATTCTTCCCTCCTTAAAGAACCCGACTTAACCCCCTTTCATCCCCCCTCTTCCCCTCTTCCAGACGCCCACCCCCCCCTATTTCCCTCTCCCTCCTTCAGATCCATCACCCCCCCACCCCAAGTCCCCCTTGCCTTCCAGACCGCCCCTCCCCCCCTTATTATCCCTCCTTCACAGACGCCCCCCCCCCGTCATTTCCCCTCACCCTCCTTCCCGTACCGCCCTCCCCCCCCCCCGTTTCCCCTCCTTTCAGACGCCCACCTCCCCCCTTCTCCCCTCCCCTACGCTTCCCGACGCTTCCTCCTCCTATCTCCCCTCGGCGTATCCCTCTACCTTCCTCGTTGATTCAACTTTTACAATGGCAGGTCGGAAGGTTTTTGTACTAAATTCTCCGAACCAAATTTCAAGAGTCAGATTATCTTCGCGGCGGTGGGGGGGGGGGAGAAAGAGGGGAGAGAGTGAGGGGAGAGGGAATGAATGAGAGAGAGGAAAAGGGAAGAGAGAAACGGAGAGGATTAGAGGAGGCGAAGGGGGGAGAGGGGAGAAGGGATAGAGGGATGGAAGGAGAAAGAGGGTGAGAGGAGGGAGAGGGAAGTGAAATGAGATAGAGAGGCGAAAGGAAGATAGAGAGTCTTGGAAGAGAGGTAGCGTAGAGTGGATTAGAAGGAGGGAGAGGGGGAGAAGGGAGGGAAGGAGGGAAAGGAGAAAAAAGAGGGGGGAGAGGAGGCGGACGAGGAATGACATGAGAGAGGGAAAGGAAGATAGAAGAGTGCTTGAAGAGGTAGAGAGAAGGATTAGAGGAGGGAGAGGGAGAAGTGAGGGAAGGAGGGGAAGCGAGTGAACAGAGGGGAGAGGAGCTGGGAGAGGTACATGAGGATGAGAGAGAGGCAAAGGAAGATAGAAGAGTGATGCGAGGAGTAGGATGAGATTAGAAGGGAGGGCAGCGAGGGGGAGAAGGTGGAGGGAAGCGAGAGAGGGAGGGAGGAGGGAAGGAGGAAGAGGAGGAGGAGAGGGGAGAGGATGAATGAGATGAGAGGGAAAAGGAAAGGACAGAAGAGTGCTGAACGAAGAGGAGAGGATAAAGTGTTGAGAAGGAGGGGTGGGATGGGAGAGAGATGGCGAGGGAGGAGGGAGGAGGGAATGAGGAGAGAGGGGAGAGGGAGAGAAGAGGGACGAGGGGAAGAGGAGAGAGAGGAGAGAGGGAGGGGAAGGGAGAGGAGAGGGAGAAAGAGAGAGAGGAGAGAGAGAGAGAGAGAGAGAGAGGAGAGAGAGAGAGAGAGAGAGAGAGAGAGAGAGAGAGAGAGAGAGAGAGAGAGAGTAGAGAGAGAGAAGAGAAAACAAGGAGAGGGGAGGATGAGAGACGAGGGAAGAGAAAGAAGAGACGAGTGAGGGGAACAAGACAATGCAGATACTAATATGTATACAATATGCAATATAACACACACAATACACATCAAAACCAACAGATATAGATCTCGAGATACTTCCATAGACATAACTACACATCACGTATTTCCCTGGTTTCACTTCTGTACATTGCAGCGAAACGGACACGATGAGAAGTACAAGGGAAGAGAAGGGGAGATGAACAAGTACAGTCCCCTAAAGGCATATTAATAATACACGCTTTATCACCCTCTGCAGAGTACAAATTGACTTCACGTAGGCTGTATAAACAAAAAAAAAAAAAAAAAAAAAAAAAAAAAAAAAAAAAAAAAAAAAAAAAAGCAAAAAAAAAAGCAAAAAAAAAAAGCAAAAAAAAAAAAAAAAAAAATCTCGAAGTCAAACATTTCATCGAGGAAACGCCATAAATAATAGATAGAAAGAAAAAGGATAGAGCGTTGCCGAAGAGCCGGAATACGGGCGGAGAGTCGGTAACGAGAGCCGATGACGTATTGCTCCTAACGCTGACGCACAAGATATCACGTGTCAGCGCCGATTCGTCTTCCCCGCTGACGGTCGAGGTTTCGTCGGGGGCAAGAAGGGGCTACGTGGCACCGGCTATAAATACGAGGGAGAGAGAGACAGAGTGCCGTGTCGTTAGGGTTTTATCAATGTCTTCGGGAGTTTTGATTAAAATCGAATTTCCGCTGACGTGGAGATGGTCCACTTCGTTCATTCGTCTCCCAGTCCCGTAAATAAAAACATTTTTTTTTTTTTTTCAAAATTAGAGGGGGTCCACTTTCGTTCATTCATCTCCAGTCCCGTAAATAAAAAACAATTTTTTTTTTTTTTTCAAAATTTAGGGGGTCCACTTCGTTCATTCATCTCCCAGTCCCCGTGTAGAAAAAACATTTTTCTTTCTTTTTTTCAAATTTAGGGGGTCCACTTACGATTCATTCGTCTCCCAGTCCCGTAAAATAAAAACCATTTTTTTTTTCAATATTTAGGGGGTCCACTTCGTTCATTTCATCTCCCAGTCCCCGTGAATAAAACATTTTTTTCTTTTTTATTTTCAAATCTTTAGGGGGTCCACTTCGTTCATTCATCTCCCAGTCCCGGTGAAAAAACATTTTTTTCTTTCCTTTTTTTCAAATTTAGGGGGTCCACTTCGTTCATTCATCTCCCAGTCCCCGTAAATAAACAACATTTTCCTTTCTTTTTTTTTCAAATTTAGGGGGGTCCAACTTCGTTCATTCATCTCCCAGCCCGTAAATAAACTACATTTTTTTTCAAATTTAGGGGGTCACTTCGTTCATTCGTCTCCAGTCCCGTAAATAAATACTTTTTTTTTTCAAATTTAGGGGGTTCCACTTCGTTCATTCATCTCCCAGTCCGTAAATAGAAAAATTTTTCTTTTTCTTTTTTTCAAATTTAGGGGGGTCCACTTCCGTTCATTTCGCTCCCCCAGTCCCGTGAATAAAAACATTTTTCTTTTTTTTTCAAATTTAGGGGGGACCACTTCGTTCATTCATCTCCCAGTCCCGTAAATAAAAACATTTTTCTTTCTTTTTTTTCAAATTTAGGGGGTCCACTTCGTTCATTCGTCTCCCAAGTCCCGTGAATAAAAACATTTTTCTTTTTCTTTTTTCAAATTTAGGGGGGTCCACTTCGTTCATTCGTCTCCCAGTCCCGTAAATAAAAAACAATTTTTTTTTTCAAATTTAGGGGGTCCACTTCGTTCATTCATCTCCCAGTCCCGTAAATAAAAACATTTTTCTTTCTTTTTTCAAATTTAGGGGGTCACTTCGTTCATTCATCTCCCAGTCCCGTGAATAAAAACATTTTTTTCTTTTTTTCAAATTTAGGGGGTCCACTTCGTTCATTCATCTCCCAGTCCCGTAAAAATTTTTTTTTCTTTTTTTCAAATTTAGGGGTCCACTTCGTTCATTCGTCTCCCAGTCCGTAAATAAAAACATTTCTTTTTTTCAAATTTAGGGGGTCCACTTCGTTCATTCGTCTCCCAGTCCCGTAAATAAAAACATTTTTTTTTTTTTTCAAATTTAGGGGGGTCCACTTCGTTCATAATCATCCCCAGTCCCGTGAATAAAAACATTTTTCTTTCTTTTTTTTTTCAAAATTTAGGGGGGACCACTTCGTTCATTCATCTCCCAGTCCCGTAAATAAAAACATTTTTTTCTTTTTTTTTTTCAAATTTAGGGGGTCCACTTCGTTCATTCGTCTCCCAGTCCCGTAAATAAAAACATTTTTCTTTCTTTTTTTCAAATTTAGGGGTCCACTTCGTTCATTCGTCTCCGCAGTCCCGTAAATAAAAACATTTTTTTCTTTCTTTTTTTCAAATTTAAGGGGGTCCACTCGTTATTCCGCTCTCCCCAGTGCCCGGTGGAATTAAAAACATTTTTATTTTTTTTCAAATAGGGGGTCCACCTTCGTTTCATTCATCTCCCAGTCCGTAAATAAAAACATTTTTTTCTTTTTTAAAATTTAGGGGGTCTCACTTCGTTCATTTCGTCTCCCATCCGTAAATAAAAAACATTTTTTTAATTTACTTTTTTTCTTAAATTTGAAGACCGTCATGTACCCAGACTCGCTTTCTCCTTAGGATTCGTAAATTTTAGAGAAGGAAATTAGGAATTTTAGGAATCATAAATGTATGAACCGGATGTACGTATTCTTATTCAAAGACACGATGAAGAGAGATAATACATTAAGGGATATTATATGATCGCTTGAATAAATATTTGAGACCGCGGTTAATTGAACAAAGCGGACTCAATCGATGGAGGGGTGGGGTGGGGTGGGGGGCAGGGAGGGGGGAAGGGGGGGGTATCGATGGAGGGGGGCGGGGGTGGCAGAGGGGAGAAGGGGGGATCTCGATGGAGAGGGGGGAAAGGGAGGGTCCCTCGATGGAGGGGGGGGCGGGGGGGAAAGGGGGTCTCCGATGGAGGGGTGGGGTGGGGTGGGGGTGGCAGAGGGGGGAATGGGGGGGGGTTGGAAAGTTCTGAAGATGTTCCATGACTGCTTCTTGGCTCTCAATCTGGATCGCGGGTTGTCTGGAGTTTGGTTTTCGTTTGGCGGTCTCAATTTGGGTTCTTTAATGTTTATTTCTTTTTTGTTGCTTTACTTTTTTGTCAGATACTCTCTAATCCTCTTTATCTCTGTCCTCTGTCTCTCTGTCTTCAAGTCTCTCGCCTGTCTGTCTGTCTGTCTGTCTGTCTGCCTGTCTTGTCTGTCTGTCTGCCTGTCCTGTCTGTCCTGTCTGTCTGTCTGTCCTGTCTGTCTGTCTTCCCCTGTCTGTCTGTCTGTCTGTCTGTCTGTCTGCCTGCCTGTCTGTCTGTCTGGTCTGGTCTGCCTGCCTGTTGTCTGTCTGCCTGTCTGTTTGTCTGCTGTCTGCTCTGTCTCTCCCCCTCTCCTATATATATCCTTCTCCCCTCTTTCTCCTCTCTCCTCCACCCCTTCTCTTTCTCCTCCCCTCCTTTTCTCCCTTAACACCACCCTCCCTCCTACCCTCTCCCATCTTCCCCCATCCTTCCCTTTATCCAACCTTTTCCCTTCAACCCTTTCGCTCTTTTTTTTACCCCCTCTGAGCCCCCCCCACCCCCACCCATCGCGGGGCGGTGCGACTGACCCCGGCAGCATAATACACCACATCTGCGTGCGGGCGGCGTGAGGTCCCTCTGAGGTGCATCCGTGCCTGCTGGTGCGGGCCGCGTGCTTCCGTCGGCAGTACACATTTAGTGACACTGGCCTTTGATATCAACCGCCCCGAGTGTATTCCACATCGTTCGCAGAAAAAGGAAGAAAGAAGAGAGAGAGAGAGAGAGAGAAAAAGAAAAAAAAAGAAAAAAAAAATGCTCGGTGCTTTTGCAATATCTATTCGTGGTTGCACGTGCATAAGGGGGCTTATCGTGGTGCGTCCCCGTCCGTTTCGGCGTTAGATCTTCCTCTTTTTTTTATCGTTATATTCTTGCTATTTCTTCCTTTCTTTCTGTTTCTCTTTATTTTCTCTCTCTCTCTTCTTTCTCTCAGTTTCTCTTTATTTCCTTCTCTCATCTTCTTTCTCTTCTTCTGTTTCTCTTTCTCTTCTTTTTCTCTCTGTTTCTCCTTATCTCTTTCGGTCTATCTTATTTCTTATGTTTCTCTGTTTCTTTTTTTTTCTTGTTTCTTCTCTTCTCTCTTCTTCTCTTTCTTGACTAAATCTGTTTATACATTAATACTTTTTTTTCTCTTTTTTTCTTTTTCTTTTTTTTTTTTCTTCTATCTTTTCTTTTTTCTATCTTTTTTTCGGGTTTCTTTTCCCTTTTCCTTTTCTCGACTTTTGGAAAATCTATACTTTTTTTTTTCTTTTTTTTTTCCTCCCTTTTCTCGAGGTTTTTTTTTTTTTTTTTTTTTTTTTTTTTTTTTTTTTTTTTTTTTTTTTAGCGGCAAGGTAGGCGGAAGTATGCATTCCGAAGCGGGTCAGGCGGGGGAGCGGGCGGGCGGGCGTGAGAGGGATCTTATTTTTCTTTCTCCGTCACGCCCACTCTCTCCATCTCGCGCCCGCACGCCCACGCTCGCCCACCGTGAACGAACGCTGAACAACGAGAGGAGAAATCAGCGCAAAAAAAAATAATAATTAAAAGTCTTCAAAGGGATTAAGATCTAAAGGACAAAAATTCTTCTTGTAATCTCTCTTCTCTTCCTCCTATTCTCCTCTCCTTTCCTTCTGGAAGTCTCCTCTCTTTCCTCTCTTCATCCTTCTTCTCTCTCTCGCATTCCTCTTCTCGAGCCTCTCTCCTCCCTCCTTTTCTGTCTCTTTGACTCTCTCCTTCCCTTAATTCTTCTCTCGCTAATCTTTCCTTCCTCATCCCCTCCTTCCTTAACCCTTTACTTCCTTTCCCTTTTTTCCCTTCGCTCTCTTTCTCCTCCCTCTTCTTCCTTCGCTCCCTTTCTCCTCCCTCCTCTTCCCCCTCTCCCTCTCCTCCCCCCTTCCTTCCTTTCCTCGCTTCCCTTTAACTCCTTGCCCTCCCCTTTCACCTCTCCTCCTGCCTCTCCCTCCCTCAGCTCCACCGTCCTTCCCTTTTCCTCCTATCTCCTCCTCTTCTCTCCTCATACCCTCCCTCCTCCCACCTTACCTTCTCTTTCTCCTCCTCCTCTTCTCCCTTAATTGCTTCTCCTTCCCTTCTCTCGCACCGTCCTTCTCTTTCTCCTTTCTCGCTTCTCCTGCTCCTTCCCTCCCACGCGTCCTTTCTCTTTTCTCCTTCTCCTCCCTCCTCTTCCATCCCTCCCACCGTCCTTCTCTTTCCTTCCCTCTCCTCTTCTCTCGCTCACTTCCCTCCTTCCTCCCACCGTCCCTTCTCTTTCCTCCTCCTCCATGTTCTCCTTCCTTCCTTCCCTCCCTTCCCTCCCACCGTCTTCTCTTTCTCCTTCTCCTCCTCCTCTCGCTTCGCCTTCCCCTCCTTCCCTCCCACCGTCCTTCTCTTTCTCCTCCGTCCCTTCCTTCCTTCCCTCCCCTCATTCTCCTCCTCCTCTTCTCCTTATCCTTCTGCCATCCCTTCCCTCCTTCCCTCCCACCGTCCCCCTCCTCGCCCTCTCCTGGCACTCGAGGCCGCCCCACTTCCCCGAGGCGCCCCCAAGTGCCGAGCCGACACACGCGGGTGGACAAGAAAGCGCCAAGGGAGGAGCCGCCCCTTTACACGCAGTCACGGCCGCTGCGCTCGAGTCCCCCAGCGCCTCCGTCAAGGTCCTCACGCCGAAGGAGGTCTCGAAGTCCTTCCGCGCCGCAGGACACCAGGACCTTCCTCTAATCTCCATATTGAAAGCCAAAGATTAACTGCGTTTAGTTTATTCATTTTTTTTTTCCCCCTAAGAGGCACCTTTGTACCAACGATCTCAGAGTGCACATCGCCACACGCCGTCACAGCACCAACTGACGCGTATGATTATAACAATACAGTTAACATTATATATAACCTCAATACGCACAGTATTATATCACCACCTAAGGATGATACAGTCGAAAGGACGGGAAGGGAGGAAGGACGGAGGAGGGAGGGAGGGGAACGCGACGTAGTGAGAGGTAAGGAAGGGAGAGAAGGGAGGCGAGGGAGAAGGAGGGGAAGAAGGAAGCGGAGAAGAGAGAAGAGATAAAGGAGAGACGCAGAGAGAGAGAGAACGAGAGAGCCAGAAGAGAAGAGAGAGATGAGAAGAGAGAGAGAGAAGAGCACAAAAGAACCACATGACAGAAAAGAGAACAAAGAGGAGACGAGGAACAGGAAAGAAAGGCACAGACACAGGAGAGCAGAAGAGAAGACACGCAGACGAAGAGAAGAGAGAGAGAGAGAAGAGAGAGCGAGAAAAGAGAGAGAAGAAGAGAGAGAGAGAGAGAGAGAGAAGAGACAGCAAAGAGCAGAGAGATGAAGAAAGCAAGACATACGCACACAAACAAGAGAGAAGAAGAGAGAAGAACGCCGAGAAAAGAAGAACAAAGAGAACACAGAAGCACACAACTGAAAAGACACAAGACGCTAAAGGACCAAAAACCATCCGACAGCCACCAGCAACCACGAGATGAGAGAAGAGAGAGAGAGACCGCAACCAATCCCCCACCCCCGATCGCATAAAAACACCACACGAAGAAACACCCACAGTCAAAGAGAAGAGCGAGAAAGAGGAGAGAGTAAAGAGACGACAGGAGCGAACGAGAGATGGAAAGAAAAAGGCAAGAATAAGAGAGAAAGAGAAAGACACCAAGAACGGAGATGAGCGACACGGCAAGAGGAGGGAGAAGAGGGGGCAAGACTGAATCTCACCCACTGTATATCATCAATCAACTCAAACCTCGGATTACACACAGACTAGACACATAATAACCTACATATTTGAAACATCATCGCTATAAACAAGTAGAATGATCAGGCCACAGAGAATAAAGGGGAAGCACACGAAAACAGCAAGGAGAGAAAAAAACAACAAAGAATTAAGATAGACAGGATAGAAGTACATGAAAGAACCTACCTCTCGAGATCGCAGAGACGATATACCAGCCTAATAGATAACATATCAGGCATTCAGGGAAAATGTGAGGAATATATTCTTCCACAGGATAATATACACCAGAATTATATATAAAAAGTAGAAAAATGAGATCATGACATAAATGCTAAAAACAACACACACACCACAACACACACACACACACACAACACAACACACACACACACACACACACACAACAATCACACACCAAAACACAACCACCACACAAACACTCACACTAATACACACACATCTCCGTCTCTCTCTCTCTCAGTCTAACACACACAACACACAGTCCACACAACACAACACACACAACCTCTCTCCACACGAACAACCACCACCTCACGCCTCAAAATCAAATAACACTCAATGAACCATATAACACATGCTATCATCAACCCTCTACCATCAATCTCAAGTATCTCTATCACCTCTCACCTCACACCCATAACATCTCAATCACCCATAACCCATAATCCCCCCAACTCAAATATACAACCCAACCCCAACAAATCTAACCATTCTCACCCAAAACTCCCAACCCACCCCCACAAACAGACACAACAGCCACAAAACACCCATATTACAAGAAGCACCACAAACCCCCACAACCACCTCTCCCCAAAACACCTCTCCACTATCCACACACCTCCCAATAACACACACTCCATAATCTATCCTACTCCAACCAATAACTCACAAAGCCTCATCCCCACCAACAACTCCACCCACCCATTACACAACACAAAAACAACAACTCACCATAACAACAAAAAAGTCCAAATACCACAAAACAATACACCAAAATAATAAAATAAAATCAACCTAAACCAAAAAATGTCTTAAAAACACACTAAACATACAAAAAATAACCAAAATCACAAATCATAATATACTCAACACAAAATAAATATATATAAATCAGTAAATAGCATATAATATATAAATACAAATTATATAATATATATATAAAACCACATCACACAACAACAAATAAATAAACTCCTAAAAATATATAACATAATAAATTACATTAAATCATACCTCACACCTACCCAAAACCAACATAAACCTATTATAATAATATATATAAAATATATACTATATATATATATAATTACAATACTATCTAAATCGTGAGCTGCTGGATCTGTAGTCGTATACAGTAGTAGATAGAAGTTAAGATGAGTCGTAGTAGCATAACGTGTGAATGACTAAGAATGTCGCTCTCGATAAGTGTAAAGAAACTGTCCTAAAGTTGTGCATCAAATCAAAAATAACATAACATATAATAATTAATTATTCAACAACAACATCAAATACGAAATATGCAAACTAAAAAAAAATAGCAAAGAATTCAAAATACTGGGAGAGCGAGGGAAGGAAGGAGATGGAGGTCGTCCCTCAGGGACCAAACAAAAATACACAAAAACACAATCATATAATGACATTTTTCAACCTTTAATAAACAGCATTAGACAAAACACATCAGAAAAATACCTATTGTTAACAAACACATTCCAACCGCCTCCACAAACCTCACAACCTCATATTCACCACACCCGACCCCACCCCACCACCAGTTCCCCCCACACCCCCAATAACTCGCACAACAGCCCAAACACCCACTCAAACCCCACCCACACAACCAACAACAAACTCACCACCACAAACAAACATATATCTAATCCCTACACTCAATCTCACCGCTACTCCCCATCTCAACACACCACACATACCTCCACCCACGAAAACAACCACCTATCCCATACCCTATCCACACTACCCATCCATCTCATCACTCTCCGCAATCACCATAACCTCACAAATCCAACTACAAAATCTCCGCAACACACCAACCACCATAAAACCAATCAAAAACAACCACAATAACACAAATAAATACCAACCATAAACCAAACCCAACAACACCTAAATCGCAACCCTCCACCAAACTAACACTATCCTCCTCTCCGCATCTCATCGTCAACTCTCTCCAAACCTCTACAAGCTTCCATACCATAATACTACCAAAAACACCTTCAACCACTACACACAAAACCAAATTTATAAAACTAAGTACCCACTTACCCACCTCCAAAAGATCACATCAATCACCACCCCACAACACCTTACCTCCTCAGTAATCACCTCTCTCATCTCTCTCGCTACTCAAATCCAAAAACATAACCAACACACAACCTCCCAAAACTCATACTTCCCGGATCTGCGACACACACTACCCCAAAAACAATAAACCAACATCACTCAGTAAAAAACACAACATTTAACCATAAATTAACTACCATAACTTAAAATACTTCAATCATAAATCCACATTACAGCAAATCGCTACTAACAAACAATAAACACAAAACAAATAAAAAAATTAAACCATTACCAAAAAACATAAAAAAAAAATATAAAAAACCCCAACTAAAAATAAAACAAACCCAATGACCCACCCAAAAAACTAACATATCCCACAAACAATAAAATACCACCGCTCGCACCACACAAGAACAACATACTACAACACCAATAAATCCTCACTCTCCCCTCCTCTCTCCTTCAGATCAAATAAATAATCGCTCCCAATCACCCCCACCAAATTATAACAAAATCCCCATCAAACCTTACCCTCAAGCTACAATACCCACCTCCCTCCCATATCACTTACACAAACAACAACAAAAAAAACACAATCGAAAAAATAACCCACTGCAAAGACACCAAAGAACACCACAAAACACCATTCATCAATCATAACCTAACAAATGACACTACTACCCCATCCCCCAACGCATCCCCCACCCTCCACATTACCTCTTACCCCATCAACCCACACAGATCATAACCACACATCACCCCACCCCACATTAAACCAACCCTCTCAAACCCCTAATCATCATCCTTCCATCAGCCCTCTCATCACGCCAACCCACCACCCATACACAACACAACCTTCCCATCTCTATACCAATACCTACACCACCCCTCGCACAACCACCTTCCCTTCCTCCCTTCGGCACCTCCCCTCGCACCTCCCACCCTCCCTATTACATCAAATCAACTTCACAAACTCCTCACGCACTCCCTCACACAAAATCACCTCAACTAACGCACTCACAACCAACAAAAAATCCCGCACACAACCACACCCTTTCCCCTTTCCTCTTCCCCTCCCCTCGACACGCCACCTTCCCTTCCTCTTCTCCGCCTCCAAATACACACACAGCCAAACCCACACCCATAACACACCCACTACCCAGCATCACCCACACATTCACCCTTACCTACTTACAAACCCACACCAACAACACCTCCACACAATTACAACCAATCCACCACCCTAACCCACCTCGACAAATAACCAAACTACCACACCAACAACCCATAACACAACACCTATACCAAAATTAACTCTCCACATCCCCCCCCCCACCCCAACATATAAAAAAAATATCAACTAAACAATCAAAGCAATACAATACCAATAAACCACCCTCTACCTTCCTCTTCCCACATCACCTCGCAATACATACACAATTACAATACAATAACCCCCAAACCAAAAAGAACCAAAACGAAATCAAATAACCATAACCAAATCAAAAAACTCACAAACACAAACCAAAACCAAACCACCACAAACAAAACAACACAACTACTCGCCAAACTACATATATAACACCTACAAAAACACATACATTCCAATACACAATCAAAATAAAACAACAAACAACTAACACCAACAACAACCAACACTACACACAGAAAAAAACCCCTCACCAACCAGAAGCAAACCAGAAAAACAACCAACAAACACAACAGATACCAATCGAACCCACAATATTAAAAAACCCTCTATTATACACTACCATCACCCATCAAGCACAAAAAAAATATAAAAAACACTCAATCAAAAACAAATAACAACAATAAACAAAAAAACTCAAAAAAATAAACCACCCCAACCCAAAACCAAAAGAACTCAACTACCCAACATCAACACAAAACACATCAAAAACCAACAACTCTCACCAACCACCCTCACATCCACCTCAATTTATACACCAACCTCAACCCAAAAACAAAAAAAACCAAACACAAAAAAACATCACCACATAGCAAAAAAACACACAGCCAACAAACCAAAACCTCCCATATCCTCTATCCCTCAATTCCCATCGCACACCCACCTTTCCCTTCCTCTTCCTCCTCGCACCCTGCCACCTCATCCCCTCTCTCCTCTTCCCCCTCCCTCGCATCACCCACCCTCCCTCTCCTTCCCTCCCTCCACCCCCACACCCCCTCCCCACCTCCCCCCCACCCTCCTCGCCCTCACCCTCCCCCCTTCTTCCCCTCCCCTTCCCCCCCTCCCTCCCTCCCCTCCCTCCCTCTCCCCTCCCCCTCCCCACCCCACCCAAACCTACTCTGGCGTCACGTCCATTAGATATTCACGCCCACAAAGAATGAATCCCAACCCGACCATATACAAGATTACGCCCACAAGACGGCGCAATAACTCACCCATCGCTGACCAGAGCGCACGCGACCTTCCTACCCCTCCTCCCCTCACCCTACCCCCACCCCAACCCCCACCCCCCGTCCCATGAAATAAGGAAGAAGAGAAAAAAAAAAAAAAGAAAAAAAAAAAATCGTTCTCAATTATCGAACTATTTTGAACGATCATTAGCGTAATGGCGGGCCGCTATTTGCATATGACACCCCCCCCCCCCCCCCCCCGCCTTTGATGTCAAATATGGGGGTGGGAAAAAAGCGTGAGGCATCGTGTTCCGTACGTCATAGGAAAACCCCATTAACTGCAATTTACCGACGGGAACAATACGCCCATGGGGTATTTCCCCCCCCCCCTCGAGGTCAAAAGGAAGAAGGGTGTGCCTCGCCTCCCCCTCCCCCCCCCCCACCCAGGTCAAAAGGAAGAAGGTGTCTCGCCTGCAACGAATGGGAGACAAATTAAGAGCGGGAAGGGTGATGAGGAAGGGGGGTGGGTGGGGGGTAGGAGGTGGGTGGAGGGGTAGGATGGATGGGATGGGTTGGAGAAAGAGAAGAGGGGAACGGGAGGAGAGGAGGGGGAGAAAGGAGGAGAGGAGGAGGAGGAGGAGAGGAGGAGGGGAGGAAGAGGAGGAGAGGAGGAGGGGAGGAGAGGAGGGAGGGAGGAGGAGGAGGGGAGGAGGAGGAGGAGGAGGAGGAGGAGGAGGAGGAGGAGGAGGAGGAGGAGGAGGAGGAGGAGGAGAGAGAGAGGAGGGGGAGGAGGAGGAGGAGGAGGAGGAGAGGAGGAGGAGGAGGAGGAGGAGAGGAGGAGGAGGAGGAGGAGGGAGGAGAAGAAGAAGAAGAGGAGGAGGAGGGGGAGAAGAAAAGAAGGAGGGAGAGGAAGAAGAAGAAGAATTAGAAAGAGAGGAGGAGGAGAAAAAATGAGAGACAGACAGACAGACAGGTGTGCCAAGACCTTCCTTCCTCCAGCACTCTCCTTGGCCTCCCCACCCCCACCCCCACCCCCACCCACCCCACCCTCCCCCCACCCCACCCTCCCCACCTCCAACCATAGAGCGCTTCCCGTTTTCTTTGTTCGTTCTCGTTTTCTGATGGCGTGTCGTCCGTCCGGAGTTTATCTGGAGAGATTTATCAACTCCTGACTTTTACAACTTTTCAAAGGGCTCGGATAAGAAGTGGGGGGGGGGGGGGGCGGGCACGCGACCCCCCTTTTATTATTGCAATATTTATCTTTACGACTCGTGAATTTAGCCTAAAAAATTTCACATTTTGCTATAAATTTTGGGTTATGTTCACTAGCCTCCTGTCTCCCGTAAATCTGGAAAGACTATCTTGCTCGGCTGTAATAAATTCTAGATTTTTTTTACTTTTTTTTTCCCGGTACATAATACTTATTTTTCTTTTCCTGTTAGAGAATTGTGTGTTTTTTTTTTTTTTTTTTTGGGGGGGGGATAAAATCATCTGTGTTTGTGTAATTAATGCCAGACTTTTTTGCGTGATTTTTTTTTGTGCTTTAGTATACCTAGTTCTTTTGATGTCAACTAAATTAAGAGACATATACGAATGAGAAATATATAAATGATTTAAAACACACACACACATATGTATATGTATATATATATATATATATATATATATATATATATATATATATATATATATATATATATTATATATATATATATATATATACATGCATGTTTAGGTTTTATGCTGCGAACGGGGATAAAATACATAATGATAATAGATGGATTCAATAGAAGAAGAGGAAGATTAGACAGGCGAGAAATAACAGAATAAAAGACGTAGAAGGAGAAACGTAGAACAGACACACACACACGAAAAAAAAAATCTCCCCATCGTCGTCGTCCTCCCTCCCCCTCCTCTTCCTTCTCCTTCCCTTCTTACCCCTCCTCCCCACTAATCCTCTTCCCTTCTTTCTCCCCTTCCCCTCCCCTCCTCCTCCACCCTCACCTCCCCCCTCCCACCTTCCCTCTCCCCCTCCCTCCTCCCTTTCCCCTCCCCCCTCCCACCTCCTCCCCCCTCCCTCCTCTCCTCCCCCCCCTCCCTCCTCCCTTCCCCCCTCCCACCCTCCTCTCCCTCCCCCATCTCCCCTTCCCACCATCCTAACCCCCATCCCCCCCCCCCCTTTCCCCTTCCCCCCTTCCTCTCCGGCGACCTTGCTAACACCCGCGAGAAAAAAAAGTTAGGTCATCCTGTGCCATCCGGGCGTAACTCAGGCTCCCGCTGCCCCTCAGGAGATGCCGGCGTCTTGGCAGATCTCCGGCAGGATCTCCTCTCTCTGCTCTCGCGGCTTCTCGCACACGGGCCGTACGTACATGTGTGTGGATTTTGACGGGGCCGTACGTACATGTGTGTGGATTTCGACGGGGCCGTACGTACATGTGTGGATTGCGATGTGTACGGAGGGGGGAGGATACACATACGTATGTGAGAGAATGGGAGTACCGAGAGAAATGAGGGACAAGAGGAGAGGGAGAGGGAGGGAGAGGGAGGGGGGAGGGAGGGGAGGAGAGGGAGAGGAGAGGGAGAGGAGAGGGAGAGGGAGAGGAGAAGAGAGAGAGAGAGAGAGAGAGAGAGAGAGAGAGAGAGAGAGGAGAGAGAGAGAGAGAGAGAGAGAGAGAGAGAGAGAGAGAGAAAAGAGAGAGAGAGAAAGAAAAAGAGAAAGAAAGAAATGAAGGACGAGACAACGTGACAGACAAATAGACAGATAATACAGACAAGCAGCCAGACAGACAGATCCCTGCCGACACCCACCCCACGAGCGCCCGTCACCTTCGTCAGGAGAGCCGCCCGCACCCGCAAGCCGCCCATCATCAGAGTCGACGGCCGCCTTACGCCCGCCGCCTTCCCGCTTCCTGAATATTTAAGAACGCCGCTGCCAAGGAGTGCCAGGAAGCCTTAGGGGAAGGGAAAGGGAGGGGAAGGGGGGAGGAGGGGAAGGAGAAGGGAAGGGGGAGGCGGAAGGGGAGGGGGAAGGGGAGGGAGGAGGAAAGGGGAAGGGGAAGGGAGAAGGGAAGGGGAAGGGAGGAAGGGAAAGGGGAGGGGAAGGAAGAAGGGGAAGGGAAGGAGAAGGAGAAGCGAGCCAGAAGGGGGGGAGGAGAGGAGAAGGGAGGGGGGAGGGGAAAACGTAGGATGGAGGTGGAACCAGGATGAGCAGAGGAGATCAGATAGAAGAGGGGAACGGGGGAGGGGAGAGGAAGAAGCTGGAGAGAAGGGAGGGTGGATGGGGATGGGGGGGGAGCTGGAAGACGAGACGGGGAGGGGAAAGAAGGCAAGGTGAGGGGTAGCTGGAAGGGGAGTGAGGGGAGCCAGCAAGGAAGGCGGGAAGCGAGGGAGGAGGAGAGTGAGGGGAGCTAGCAAGAAGGCGGGAGAAGCGGGGGAGGAGGAGAGAGGTGAGGGGAGCGAGCAAAGAAGGCGGGAAGCGAGGGGAGGAGGAGAGAGGTGAGGAGCGAGAGGCGAGGGAAACGAGGGGAGGAGGGGAGAGAGGGAGGGGAGAGCCCGGCGACAAACTTTCGGGAGATGAAGAGTGTAAAAATCGCAGCCCTGGGAGTGGACACGAGACCTGCGCCCGGAAACAGGGCAAACTTGGCCCAGCTGCGCTGAGTCATGAGCGATATTTTGCGACGAAAGAAAAAGACGGCGAGGGCGGTGGCGGCGGCGGTGGTTGTGGGCGGGGGCGGCGGTGGGCGGTTTTCGACTCGTTAACCTTTCAAGTGGGGTGTAAGTCTAAAAAAAAAAAAAAAAAAAAAAAAAAAAAAAAAAAAAAAAAAAAAAAATATATATATATATATATATATATATATATATATATATATATATATATATATATATATAATTTCTAACTTTATTTCATTGAAATTCAACAAAGAAGAATTTTTTTTTTTTTCCTTTGTACGTGAAAGGAAATTTGAATATATTTTAATTCCTGGAGTTTCTGTCTTCGCTCCACCTTGATCTTAATTGACTGACGTATTCTGTGGTCCGCCAATCAAATACTTACATGACAACTTAGAATTAGTATTCTTCTGAAAGTTTATCATGCTTGCTCCATTCTATCTTTTCTTCTTCTTCGACATAAAATCGTCATCCTTGTCTTATTCACATTTTTATTATTCATGTTATTATAATTACTATTATTTTATATTGTTGTTACTGTTGTTGTGTTGTTGATGTTGTTGTTGTGTTGTTGATGTTGTTGTTGATGTTGATGTTGTTGTTGTTGTTGTTGCTTCTGCTGCTGTTGTTGTTGCTGTTGATGTTGTTGTTTTTGTTGTGTTGATGTTGTTGTTGATGATGTTTCTGTGATGTTGTTGCTTGCTGTTATTGTTATTATTATTATCATCATCATTTATTTATCTTTTCAACACCCCCTTCCATCATTCACAAGCTTCCCGATGACAAACTAATACTTCCTGCAGAAGAAAAGATGAATATTACGAATCATACGAATCATACCATCACCGAATTAAATCCAAGATGATGAATGGGCTTAAACCTGCAACTTCGCCTTGCAACACATGCAAGATAATGGTAATCACAAGGGGGCGATTTTTCCGTGTGGATAACCGGCCTCAGAATCGTCTTAATGTCACAACAAACATAAGGAACAAAACTCCTTGCGTTGATAAATCACACGACGAAATAATCCTCGCTTGATTAAAAGAAAACGCGAAGGCAACAACATGCTATTCCTTATGGGGGAATCTCTTTTATTTTGTCTCGGTCGTGAAGAAAAACAAATACATATACAAAGTGCATTAGGTATGCATTGCAGCAAAAAAAATGAGGGTGTGTTTATTTTATCTTATTTTATTTATTTTTATTTATTTTATTCATTATTATTATTTTTTTTTTTTGTATATTGCTCGAGAACAAATAAGTGAACAGATGAATAAATTAAAAAAAGAGAGAAGTAAAAAAAAAGCAGCAATAACAAGAGAAACAATAACAACGAAAGAAAAAAAGAAGAAACGGATGCAGAAGAAAAGAGGAAGGGGAATAATAATGATAATAATAAGATTGATAAGGAGGAGGAGGAGGAGGAGGAGGAGGAGGAGGAGGAGGAGGAGGAGGAGGAGGAGAGGAGGAAGGGGAGGAGCGGACGGCGTAGGAGGAATAGGAGTAGGAGGAGTAAATGGGGTAGAAGAGGAGGAGACTCGAAGGAGGTGGAGGAGATGGAAGGAGGATGAAAAGTACAACAACAGCAACAGCAAGAAGAAAAATCATGACACTCCTCCCCTTTTTCCTCTTCCTCTTCCTCCTACTCCACCTCCTCTTTCCCTTCCTCTTCTTCATCCTTCTCCCCATTCCCTTGCATTTTCTCTTTTATCTTCCTTCACCACTTCCTCTTCCTTCTCCTCCTAAACCTCTTCCTTCTCCCCCTACACCTCCTCCACATCCTCATTATCATTATCCTCATCGGCGCCCCTTTTCATCTCCACCTACCCCCCCCCCTTCTCTCTCTCCCTCCTCCTCCTCCTCCTCTTCCCCCTCTCCCTCCCTCCCTTCCACCTCCTTCCTCCCCTCCCCTCCTCCTCCCCCCTTAACCCTCTCCCCCTCCTCCCTCCTCCTCCCCTCCTTCCCTCCCTTCCCCCCTCTCCCTCCCTCCTCCCCCTTCCTCCCCTCCCACCCTCCCCCTCCCCCTTCCACCCTCCTCCCTACCCCTTCACCGCGAGATCGGATCCCCCCCCCCCCGCCCTCTCCGCCGCCGCGAGAGAAGGATCCCAGCGGCCTTATCGGTTCCTTCCCGCAGCCGAGGAGGCATTAATCCGTGGACGGGGGCGCGCTCTATAGTGTGAAGGGATAAGGCGATGGCGCGGCCGGTGTGCCTCGGCTATCGGTTCATTCATCTCTGCGCCGCGCTGATGCGTGAGAGAAGGAGAGGGTGAGGGGAAGGGGAAGGGGGAGAAGGAGATGGGATGAAAGGGGGAGGGGAAGGGCAGGGGAGGGGAGGGGAGAGAGGGGAGAGGAGGGGAGGGGAGGGGCAAAAAGGGGAGGTGGAACGGAAGGGAAGGGGAAAAGGAGGGGAGGTGAGAGGGAGGGTGGAGAAAGGAGGGGAGGGGAAGGGGAGGGAGGGGTGCAAAAAGGGAAGATGGAACAGAAGGGAAGGGGACAAGGAGTGGAGGGGGATGGGAGAGGGAGGGTGAAGAAGGGAATAAGGAGGAAGGGAGAGGGAAAGGGAAGAAAGGAAGGGGAAAGGGAGGAAGGGAAGGGGGGGAGAGGGAGAAAGAGAAAGGAGGAAGGGAGGGTAGAAAAGGGGGCAAGAGGGAAGGGAAGGCGGAGTGAGGGGAAAAGGGAAGGTAACATCATACCCCCCTCTTTCACTAATCGAAATCGCTGCTAATCCTTCCCTTGAACGAGTGACAAGATCCATTATTATTTTTTTCCATCCACCTTTAAGCAAAAGAGTCATTAAGTTCCCGTAGATCACAAACGCAGATGGCTCCCCGCGTGTATTGTGCCGCGACGGGAGGCAACGAGTGGGCGGGGCTTGTCCAATCAGCGTAAATAACTACAAAAGATACGGTATGCAAATCGTCCTTATCACGAGACGGTGAATGGGAAATCGGCATATATTAATGTAGCTCATCGCGGTTATAAATGAGACGCGGCGCGGACGACATCGTGAGCGGGAAAAAAAGGGGGGAGGGGGGCGTGGCCTAGGAGGGACTACTTTGCCGACGTCATCTGCGTGACAGCCAATCAGGGATTTGATAGAGAGAGAAAAAAAAAATGATGAAGGGAGATATTTAGCATTGGATTAATTCGCATTACAATGGAGGTTATCTGAGACTCATTAGCATATGTGTCTTACGGTTTATGAGGCTGATTGTGCTATGTTGTGGTAGAAGAGATCTAAAAGAAACGGGGATGAAATACATAATGATGATGGATTCAAATAAAGGAGGAGGGACGATGAGACAGGCGAGAAGTAACAGAATAAAGACGTAGAAAAGAAACGCAGAACAGACACACACACACACACACACACACACACACAACACACACACACACACAGAGAGAGAGAGAGAGAGAGAGAGAGAGAGAGAGAGAGAGAGAGAGAGAGAGAGAGAGAGAGAAAGAGAGAGAGAGAGAGAGAGAGAGAGAGAGAGAGAGAGAGAGAGAGAGAGAGAGAGAGAGAGAGAAGAGAGATGAGAGAGAGAGAGAGAGAGCCCACCACTGCCATGTATATTACTACCCTTGGTGTACAAAGAAGGAATGCACAGATACTATTCATAATTATTCGTCGAGAGATAAAGCTTTATCGACATCATAATCATCCGGCTTGTTGTCTTCGCGGTCACAAAAAGGTCCCTGATATCAAGCACATCTGATCAGGAGGAGGAAGGAGGAGAGAGGAGGAGGAGGAGGAGAGGAGGAGGAGGAGGAGGAGGAGGAGGAAGGAGGAGGGGGAGGTGGGAGGTGGAGGAAGGAGGAGAAGAGAAGGAGAAGGAGAAGGAGGAGAAGAAGAGGAGAGGAGAGGAGGAGGGGGAAGGAGGAGGAATGAGAAGGAGGAGGAGGAGGAGCAGAAAGAGGAGAAGAAGAAGAAAGAGAAAGAAAAGGAGGAGTAGAAGAAAGAAGAAAAAGCAGAAGAAACGAAGAAAAAATACCAGTGGATAAATGAAAAGAAGAAGAAGAAGAAAGAGGAGAAAGAAAAAGGAGAAGGAAACAAAGAAAAGAGAAAAGGAAGAAGAAGAAAACGGAATTGTTTTAGGGGATTATGGGAATGAAAAGGCGTGGCTTCTGTTATCTCTTCCCGATAACGAAATGATTTCTTTTTAATGACATTGAGCTTTTCTCTCTCTCTCTCTCTCTCCTTTCTTTCGTAAAGTTCCGACAAATTCTCTCTCTCTCTCTTTCTCTCCTCTCTCTCTGTCTCTCTCTTCTCTCTCTCTCTCTCTCTCTCTCTCTCTCTCTCTCTCTCTCTCTCTCTCTCTCTCTCTCTCCTCTTTCTCTTTCTCCGACAAATTCTCTCTCTCTCTCTCTCTCTCTCCTCTTTCGTAAAGTTCGACAAATTCTCTCTCTCTCTCTCTCTCTTTCGTAAAGTTCCGACAAATTATCTCTCTCTTCTCTCTCTCTTTCGTAAAGGTTCCGACAAATTCTCTTCTCTCTCTCTCTCTCTCTCCTCTCTTTCGTAAAGTTCCGACAAATTTCTCTCTCTCTCTCTCTCCTCTCTTTTCGTAAAGTTTCCGACAAATCTCTCTCTCTCTCTCTCTCCTCTCTCTCTCTCTCTCTCTCTCTCCCTCTCTCTCTCTCTCTCTCTCTCTCTCTCTCTCTCTCCCTCTCTCTCTCTCTCTCTCTCTCTCTCTCTCTTTCGTAAAGTTCCGACAAGGGCCATCTGATTGAAGTGGCGGAAAATGTTTTTTATAGACGTATCTTCGGCCATTAGATGAAGCCTGTATGTTCTAGATTGCCTTCGTTCCCTGGCTGTGGTGTTGTGGTGGTGCAGCGGTTGCGGTCTCGTCTGGCAGTGTGGCTGACCCGCGTTCGAATCCCGCACCGCCAGTGAATTGGTAACCCCGGCTAAGGGAGGGATTTAGAGGAGAAATTGAAACGGACAGCCTGCCATACTAAGAACAACCATTGTAATAAATGGAGTCAAACGAAATTATTGTTGTTGTTATTATTATTATCACCATTTATTTATCTTTTCAACATCCCCCTCCATCATTCACAAGCTTATTGTAATTATTGTAATTATGCTTTATTATTGTAATTATGCTTTCGTCCATGGTACAATGCACGTGACTTTGATTGGCTGTCTGTCGTTGCAAATATAGCTCTCAACTTTACGCAAGAAGGCAGATTTTTTCTATACCAATCGACTACGGCTATTTCAACAACCGTCCTTCTTTCAACCTCTTCAGTAAGTAACAAGCAATTTTTATATACTTACAACATTCCTCAAACGTCATACCAGTAAGCCAAGCCAGTCGCGCATCGGAGTGATAAAATGGAGTCAGTTATAAGAACATAAAATAAATCCTTCTATGGTAGATTAGATTATCAAATCCGTGTAAGTTCAACACTGAAATTGTAAAGAACGTAAATTATGACCGTATAAATCAGAGAGAAAAGCTATATAACATTAAAAATATATATATACAAAAAAGGAGATCCATAAAAAAAAATAAAAAATTAATTAATAAAAAATAATAATAATAAGTAAATAAACAAAATAAATAAATAAAACTAGACAAAAAATTAAGTACACCCATAGAAGAACGAAGACAAAAACAAACAAAAATATACAAAACAAAGACGGAAACCCATCCACAAACAGAAAGAAACATGACCCATTCCTCTCTCTTGACGTATCTGACCTCGTTGCGGCGTCTTGAAAGGAAAACACCCATAGACCGGCATCATCTTAAATTCTCCTCCGCCGACGCAGCCTCAGGATCTTCAGAAACCAGGCCACTCAGTGAGGATAAGTAGGGAATCATCTAAACCGTCTGATAGATTTTGGGAAGGAAAAGTAGGGGGGGGGGGGGGGTTGGGACGGGTAGATCAGCTGATTTTATGGCTTTCTGACACCTGTTTATTGAGAACGAATTGTTTATTTCATTCTGTTCAATTATTTGTGTATTACTTTCATAGTTTATTTATATTCAGTTGTTTTCTTAAGCTCGTTATGTCATCGATTTTTTCTCTGTTTGTTGCACACAGTTCTGGAATTTCAGTTAATTGATAAAATAAGTTGTGGTATAAACTACACTCTATATCAATTATATTCTGCACAAGCACAAAAAAGGTACGAGTGGTAAGGGTATCGGTAGTCATATAGGATAACAATTAAAATACAGTATCATCAATTAAAAGATCATAATGACCATTTTGACCAGTGAATAAATTACCATTACCATGATTACCACTTCGAGCTGGATACTATATTCTATCACAAATGCATTACACGCAGGCTTTGATATCCCAAAGACACCGCTGAATATTAATAGCAAGCACAATTATCACTAATAGCACCACAACGATTTTTAACTGTACTGTTGCTATCACGTTTATATATTGCCATTAAATTAATGAATGTCAGGAGTCCTCGGCATCATCGTAGACAGATTATATAAGGAGCTGCAGAAATCCAGGATCCTAGGCACTGATATCTTTATTTAACTTATTTAACTTAATTTATTTAACTTAATTTATTGATATTTAACGTAGGGTCGATAACCTTCTTAAAATCAACTAACAGCATCGGAGTTGTCAACATGCAGCCAGAGCTAGTATTGGTGATCGATAAAAAAAAAAAAAATAAAAAATAGACTTGTGAAATACAGTGAAATCAAAAGAAATAAAATTTATAAAATCACAAATGGCATTGATTTTCAATTAAAATGACTTTCCCCATTAATGCTTGCGACACATTTTCCCAAACTCTCACCAGAAGAAAATCTATAACTATAAAACAAACACAAAAAGAAAAAAAAAATCTTACTTATGCAGTTCTATATCTAAGTAGACCGAACTTACAAACGTAAAATACTTCTTCCTTTTCTTTTTTTCGACAAGTAGATGATTTCCATAATCGTCCTACGGCGTATAATCATCTTTATCTTATTATCTTATTAAATGCACACAAAGAAACATACACATACACACCCTGACATACAAAAAAAAAAAAAAAAAAAAAAAATCGCAAAACACCCAATAACCCGGATTTATCGAGAACTTGACCCGGTTATATCACTTCAAGTCGCCGCTACACATGCTCATAGGACTCGTGTTGAAGAGGGTCAACTGTGACCAATGAGGGGTATTTTTTCCCTCTTTTCCCCTTGTTCCTTTATTCGATTTATCGGGAACTTGACCCGGTTATATCACATCAAGTCGCCTATACACAGGCTCATAGGACCCGTGTTGAAGAGGGTCAACTGTGACCAATGAGGGGTATTTTTCCCTCTTTTCCCCTTGTTACTTTATTCGATTTATCGGGAACTTGACCCGGATATATCACTTCAAATCGCCTATACACAGGCTCATAGGACCCGAGTTGAAGAGGGTCAACTGTGACCAATGAGGGGGTATTTTTCCCTCTTTTCCCCTTGTTACTTCATTCGAATTATCGAGAACTTGACCCGGCTATATCACACCAAGTCGCCTATACACATGCTCATAGGACTCGTGTTGAAGAGGGTCAACTGTGACCAATGAGGGGTATTTTTCCCCTCTTCCCCCCCCTCCTTTTCCCCTTGTTCTTCGAGTCGTGGGAGGGTGATGTGTCCGAGATAGAAAAAAAGGGGAAATGGCTTTTGGAGAGGCATCGTCGTTCTCTTAGTGTGAGGATTCGTTGTCATAGGCTTAGCGTCCTTTTCGGTATGGGAACTGTGGCCGCAGGATTTTGCTTAATCATTGACATAAAAAAAGTAAATAAAAATGAAATAAAATGAAACGACCTACGGAAACAATAGCTAAAATAGATGATTATCTAAATGGAATACACACACACACACACACACACACACACACACACAAACACAAACACACACGCACACGCACACGCACACGCACACGCACACGCACACGCACACGCACACGCACACACACACACACACACACACGAATGAAAATACAAACAGACCCACTGAAAAATTCCCCTCCCCTCTCCCCCCCCCTGTGGAAAGGATCCCTAATCGATTCCCCTTAAGAACCACAACAAGAAATCACCCAGCCCCCCACCCCACCCAGCCCTCGCACCCAGGGCCAGGAAACCGGGGGGGGGGGAGCTTACACCCTGGGGCTAATCTCCACCGGGGGGGGGGGGGGTTGCACAAATATTCAAAATAGAACACGAAGAGATTCTTAAAAAATAAAAAATAAAAATATATAAATAAATAAACAAAAGAAAAGAAAAGAAAAAAACAGAAAGAAAGAAAGAAACGAAAAAAAAGAAAAAATACTCAATATCAGTAATGTATTTTTGCAGTGTGTAACGTTCGTGTAAGCAATCTGTATACTTACACGCATGGACACATTCCCATAAACGTATAAATATCTATCAACCAACCCATTGATATATCCACCTGTCTATCTGTCTACATTCATTGACAAAATAGACACGTCCTGTTCACTCACCCCCTTGCATTGTGTTCAACGTCAATATTAGACACATATAAATAATATAAATGCACCAAACACAAAACATCTATATATATAAAATCACAAATGTCATTATTATTATTATTATAGAGAGATTATTATTGCGTTCAACGTCAATTCCAGACACATATAAATAATATAAATAAACACAAAACCTATATATATAAAATCACAAATGTCATTATTATTATTGTAGAGATTATTATTGTGTTCAACGTCAATTCCAGACACATATAAATAATATAAACAAACACAAAACATCTATATATATAAAATCACAAATTTCATTATTATTATCATAGAGAGATTATTATTGTGTTCAACGTCAATTCCAGACACATAAATAATATAAATAAACACAAAACATATATATATATAAAATCACAAATGTCATTATTATTATTATAGAGAGATTATTATTGTGTTCAACGTCAATTCCAGACACATATAAATAATATAAATAAACACAAAACATCTTTCCCCTTCGGTTTCTTTTTTCGCGACTCCGCATAAAAGTAAACCAATTACCCGCGTCTTTCATATGCAAATGCCAGACATTAAACACAATTCACTTCCTCATAAAAAAAATAAAAAAAATGTTGGAACTTTCAGAAGTCTCCCAAGTTCCCTCACTAAGGCGCGATTCAAGACTTACTCCACGCGGCGACTTATCTCCTGCTTCGCCATTTTTCGTCTGGGAGAAAACTTCTGGGCTTTTTTTTTTTTTTTTTTTTTTTTTTGCGCCGAGTCTGGGGGGGGGGGGCGCCGCGCTATATCTCTGTATTTTTTTTTTCTTTTTTTTCTAATGAATTTTAGTGCGCGGTCAGAGGGTTCTTAAGGCGCAAAAATGATAAAAATAATTGTCCTTTTTTCTAAAAAATAAAGATCCATTTTATTATTATTATTATTATTACTATTATTTACATACAATACCGAGAGATGAAATGATAAAATAATTGTCCTTTTTCTAAAAAATAAAGATCCATTTTATTATTATTATTATTATTTACATATAATACCGAGAGATGAAATGATAAAAATAATTGTCCTTTAAAAAAAAATAAAGATCCATTTTTTCATAATTATTATTATTTACATACAATACCGAGAGATGAAATGATAAAGTAATTGTCCTTTTAAAAAAATAAAGATCCATTTCATTATCATTATCATTATTATTATTATCATTATTATTATTACTATTATTATTTACATACAATACCGAGGGATGAAATGATAAAATAATTGTCCTTTTTCTATAAGAATAAAAGTTCGTATTTTATTTATTTACTTTTTTTTTATTTTACGGTTATCAGTTTGATATCAATAACCGCACTCTTCTGGAAACAATCACAACCACACACCCCAAAAAGAGCGATTTTTATCTCCCCAATAAAAAAAAAATAATAATAATAATAACAATAAAATAAAAAATAAAAAAATAAAAAAAGCAATAAAGACAAACGTTCGTAGTAGTACCGTAGACACCGTCGTAGTCATAGTAGGAACAACAACCCGTAGTAATAG
>NW_020868843.1:293692-303692 GCF_003789085.1 Penaeus vannamei
ACACACACACCACACACACACAACACACCCACACACCACCAACACACACACACCACCACACACACATACCACATACACACACACAATACCACAGTACACACACACATATATATATATATTATATTTATATATATATATATAATATATATAATTATATATATATATATATATTATATTTATTTATATAATATAATATATTTATATATATATGTATATGTACATGTATACATACAGACACACACGTGCATATATGTTATATCTACATAAATATGTATATATAATATATATGTATATATACATATATATATATATATATATATATATATATATATATATATATATATATATATACATATATATACATATATATATATATATAATATATATATATATATATATTTTATATATTTTATATACGTATGTACATGTATACATACAGACACACATGTGCATATATGTATATCTACATTAAATATGTATATAATATATGTATTATGCATATAATATATATATATATATATTATATATATATATATATATATACATACATATATATATATATATATATATATACATATATATATATATTTATTTATATACGTATGTGTACATGTTACATACAGACACACACGTGCATATATGTATATCTACATAAATATGTATATAATATATATGTACATATGCATATAATGTTTGTATTATATATATATATATATATATATATATATATATTATATATATATGTTTACATATATGCATGTACAATATATATATATATATATATATATATTATTATATATATATATATATTATGTATATGTATATTATATAAATTATATATATGTATGTATGTATGTATGTATGTATGTATGTATGTATATATATATATATATATATTATATATATATATATACATATATACACACTACTAGGTGTATTAAGCTGACCATTTTCTCATAGAGCGCGACATACCCGGAACCTCGAGCACAGCGGCGTTCTCTCCCGCCGCTGCTCTGACGAGGGCGGCGGCGGCGAGGGGGACGGCGGCGCTGCTATTGGCGGAGTGCCAGTACGCCGAATACACGCCGTCGCCTCCCGTGGCGTCGGGGGCTGCGGGTCATGAGGTGGCTAGTCCAGTGCGGTCATTTCAAAATCAGTGGCAGAACGTGCCACCATGCCTCCGTTCATTCACTTTCGTGTTTACAGAGGTTATAAAATGCAGTGTACTTAAAAATACAGATAATTATAAATATAATTATATACTTATACAGTCTGTAAACTGTAGCTGTAAATTCCATTTACTGCCTATTAGAGGGCAAAAAAGTATATATGGGCTCCAATCTGTTATTATTCCATAGGCCTAACACGCTAAGCAAAATATGAATGAAAATGAAACCTTCACAGTACGATAGTTCAGTAAATTTTGCTTTCACACTTCTCATCAGATACCACTGTCCTCATCTGTTGTAAGAGATAGAAAAAATGTAAGGGTGAGAATGGACGATTTCAGAATGCATTCCGATGTTGCAAATTCGGAAGACAACTCCCGATGAAGATGTAGCGTTTAAATATCGTTTTCCTCCGCCCACGAGACTCACCTCCGCTGCCGTTGTCAAACAGAGGGATCCTGGTCTCGCAGTCGCCGTCGCCGCTGCACTCCGTCACCGTTGCGACCACGACGCCGCCGAGGACTGCCTTCCCGTCCTTGGTCACCTGGCGTGGCGAGAAATGGTGTTAGTGCTTCTAAAGACACATGCTGCACGCAATCACACAATCACAAACACACACACACATGCACGCAATCACACAATCACAAACACACACACACACATGCACACACAATCACAAACGCACATACGCACACATAATCACAAACACACACACGCACACACAATTACAAACACACACGCACACACAATCACAAACGCACACACAATCGCAAACGCACACACAATCACAAACACACACACGCACACACACACAACACACTCACACGCACACACGCACACACACACAACACACCACGCACACACAATATCAAAAAGACGCATGCACACACAATCACAAACACACACAACAATCAAACAATCAGCCACCGCGGAACAGCCCGCTCACCCTAGCCGTCATCACCACGGGGTCAGAAGAGTCCCCGAGCGCGACGTCCTGCAGAGGCGCGGACACCCGGACGTCCACCAGGACAGCCTCCTCCTTCAACCGACTCCTCGCGACTGGCCCGCTTAGCCCAGGCCACCGTGACAAGGCAGATGGGTGTCCCACTGTACCCTGCTGGAAAACGAGAATGAAAGAGTAAATGCATATCTGAAATGAAAGAAAGAAAAAATATGATGCATTGATGTAATTACCTGTAATTGCATAGTTTTATTGTGGGGTTTGTTAATAAAAAAATGCGTTATATGTAAAGCTATGCACATATAGCTTAATGAAATCATCTTACAGAGAGGGGGAACGTTGGTTTGCTAATTTTGACATCAGACCTTTTTCATATATGCACATTTATATATATATGTCTGTGTGTGTGTGTGTGTGTGTGTGTGTGTGTGTGTGTGTGTGTGTGTGTGTGTGTGTGTGTGTGTGTGTGTGTGTGTGTGTGTGATTACACTTGTCAATCCCATACAAATCATAAGTAAATTCCTCCTCCTACTACTTTCAGTAACATAATGTCCATAAATGAAAGTCTCACCCAAATTCTCGCAGCACACAAAGGGGATAGTGGCGGCACACATTTTGGGAATCACTGATATAAGAAGTCATGTCAACAATAGTAGTGGCGGTGGTGTAGGTATAATATAGTATAAGAATATATAGTGAATAAATGACAGTTAGCCTAATTAAAATCACATAGAACCTTTCTTCATCAGTTACACACCTGAGTCAAGGTAGGTTCATCTGGTACAGTTTCCTGAGGTTCAGCCAGGTTGACGAGGGCGCCCATGTCCAGCACGTCAGCAAAACCCGATTTTCTCTTCACAAACACTACGGGGATCACACTCGTGCAGTCCGTGTTCCCTAGTGTTAAATTCCAAGGTCCCTTGCGTAAGACAAGAGAGGGAATATGAAGTACGATTTGATGACATTTTGATGAGAAAGATAACTATTCGAAGAAAATGCCTGAAAGTTAAATGACTGAGGCTGGTACGAATTTAATCTAAAAATTATGAGAATTTTAAAGTAACTCTGTTTGTTCACAACCGGATGCACAGCATACCATGACAAACCATAACATAACACAATAGTGTCGCCGATAAGCACGCACACAGCAGACTCACTGGAATAGTAAACAAAACCGAGAACAGATCAGCTGTGTCAAGGAGCTCCGGCTGGCCGAGCAAAAGGTTTTGATCGCCTTCGCTATTGTGGAGGGAAACCGTCCCATTGGAATCTTTTTCACGGTGGATAACGAGGAAGCCATCTGCTGGCAACAGCGTGTCTTCTAAGAGGAAGGTTTTAACGCATCCGGGCTCTTTGCTTGGTGGGATTTCCTGGCAGAGGGGACAGTAGGCCATGATTAGGATAATTATTACGATGAAGTGGATTATAATTATAATTATGGTGATGGTTATGCTCATAGTGTGGTAACAATTACTCGATGGTACAAGACTACTAAAAAATTCCTGCAAAAGCAGCGAACGTGAGAGGCATAGACGTACTAGTAGTGACTGCAATTATTACAGTTACAGTCATATCATTATATTATCATTGTTCATCAATACTGCTATTACAATGATAACAATCACTATGATTGTTATCATTATGATTACTAATGTCATCGCATTGCATTATCTGGCCCGCGCAACCCGCCCAGAAATCCTCCCTACCTGCAAGAGCTCGCCGTCAGAAGAGGCCTGGTCCAGCTGGTGCAGGTAATCCAGCAGTTTGATCTTCGTATGCAGCGTGGCGTGGGAGTCTTCAACTCTCAGAACCTTTCCCGGGGGATTCGATGCCATTGTCTCGTACCACGTGGTATTTGAGGAAGCGTTTGTGATGTATAGGATCGACATCACCTGTCGGCCGCTCTGAGCCGAGCCGAGGTCGACGGCGTTCATCTCGTGACAGAAGAAATTCTCTGAAGGAACTTCGTCCGGAGGCTGCGTGATCAGGATGATCTTGCCGTGGTCACGTGCCAATGGGTTGGAATATAACACCTGGAAAGATGATTTTTCATCGCATAATAGAATAGTTGCACATTCTATTTGCAAATAAGCATCGCCAAAGATAAGGTTATCATTTGAGTTATTCCAAGGAAATTTTCCTCAAGAAATGATTATATAGATTTAATCGATTCATTATCGTCACTAAAATGCAGTAAGGGATTGCTGACTATTTTTACGTTCTTTCCTTTACTTCTTGTTCTAATTTCATTTTTCTCTCTTTGACCTTTAACCCCTTGATGAAACACTGACCGTGGCTGCCTCTCCAATCGCCATCTGCAGGTCGCGGCAAAGCCCCGGCTCGGTCTCGTTCGCGAACTGGCGCAGCGCTTCGGCTGCAGCCTGGCGCGCGCCGGCGGACGTGAGCGCGACCTCGGCGACCAGGTGGACGTCAGAGGCGAAGGCCATCACCCACACCTGAGGGAGAGGCTCTTAGCACCGGCAGAAGTCTCTTTGAGGGACGAAATAAGGGTCAAGGGTGACCTAACCATAAAGTGGAAGCGGTGATTATGAAACATTTATTCTGGATATTTCCAAGTCGCAAAATATTGACTTGTGTATCGATCTTAACTTCTAAGACGTTGATTCTCCAACTGGGGAGCGAGTTTCAGAATTGTTAAATAGAATGAAATAATGAGAATTTGAGGTTTGAACCCTCCTTCACTTTACCTTTTTAAACTCTCGCCTTTTCTCGATACCTCCTTGGCTTCCTTTTCCCTCGCTTTCCTTTATCCTCGTTTCCCTCTATCCTATTTATCTGTGGTATTCTAAGTCGTCTGTACATTCGAAGGTTCACGATTAAAGGTACTGACTACGCAATTGGACAAATATAAAGTAAGAGACAAATGTCCTCTGCTCTACGCTTCCTAGACTGACTAACTGTTGAGTTACGTTCAGTTATGGAATGAGTAAAGTCGCCCAAGAGGCCGGTAAGGAGACCCAGGAAGTCGCCCAAGAGGCCGAGAAGGAGACCCAGGATACCCTTTTGACTTCCTATTCCCTCGCTTTCCTGTATCTTTGTTTCACTCTATCTTACCTATCTGTGGTATTCTAAGTCGCCTGTACATTATTTCTATTCGATCATTTCCAGAGTATACTGTATATCATCCATTTCCCTTAATCAATTTCTCTTAATTTCTTTTCATTTCCTAACGGTCTGCTTATTCTCTATTCCCCATATCGGTGGTACTAACCTTGGTACCCCACGCGAGATCATGGAGCAGGTACTGAATCACACTGTCGTGCAGGTACTCCCACTTATGATCTACGTTCACCATGTCCGCTGTGTATTCCACCAGAAGCACAATGTACTCTCGCCGTAAATGTTCCACGTTAATTATCAATCCACTGGCTGGTTCGCTGTGAGAAAATCAATTGGATTATGATGAATGGTGTGGAAAAGATGTCTTGTTTAAGTGTGTGTGAGATGCGATCTCATGATTATTATCAGATATTTCTGATACTTGTATGTGTATGTGTTTTCCGTGTATGAGCGGTGGGCATAAGTATGCATATGTATAAGCCTATTTTATTTTATACTATTGTTTTAAGAAACACAACAGCATTAATTGAATTACCTGGAATTTAGTGCAAAATCTGCATGACTTCTCATGATCTCCCACGCACTCTTTCCCTGACAAAGGTTATTGTGGCGAGACTCAGTGAAGACGTGACTCTTTAGAGCACACAATTAAAATAAACCTGCCTGCATGACTTCTCATGATCTCCCACGCACTCTTTCCCTGACAAAGGTTATTGTGGCGAGACTCAGTGAAGACGTGATTCTCTGAGTCACAGAACTGGATGATGCTTTTCCACTCATCCTGAAGCATAAAATGAGCGCTGAAATACACTGAAACCGAGAATCACGGAGAATGCCTTTGGGTTCGGACAAACCGGACCCAAGGAAAAAAGGACCTTGCTGTCACATTTCTTCGTGCTGCACTTTAATGCTAAATGTGTCCAGCTCAGTTACTTGTTTCAGTCACCCAAAGTTGCCCATAGATTTTATAGAATCGCGTCAAGTCACTGGATTTAATGAATCTGCGTGGAAATAAATATTAGAGGTGCGATCATCAGAGATAGGGAATCAGAGGGAGACAGTCTGAGAGAAAAACTGCGAGAGATAGACTGAGAGATAATGATAATAATAATAATAATAATGAGACAGACAGACAATCAGCCAGATAGGGAAAGAGAGAAAGGAAGGGAGGAGGAGGATCAGAGAGGGGGAGGCGGGAGAGAGAGGGAAGAGAGAGAAGAGAAACTCGGTGAAAAAACTAAGCAAATGAAACGACAAGCCCCCAAGCCTTACTTCCCCGTGGTTGTCCGCCAGAGAGAGAAGGGAAGACGTTGATTTCAGCCAGTTCCCTCCGTCCAGACATAGATTATTCTCCTCCTTCCCTGCTTCTGTGCCTTCTCTTGTAAAGGGATAGAGGGGGTCGCCCTTATACCCGTGCTCCTCGAAGACGCCCCAGCGGTACTTCGCCCACTCCTGCGCGAGCTTCTTTCCTGCAAGAGGCGAGGCGAGGTTCTTGAGACCAAGGGCCCAGGACGGACAGATGGAGAATGGAATAAGTAAAAAGTTTCTTAGTTTTGCTGTCGGGAAGACTCAGTTATATAACATTTTACTGCATTTAACGCTTCATCACACAAGGAAAATGTGCCAACGAGAAGATAAAACGAAAACACGGTAAACCTCAAATCATTACGGATCACAGGTAGTATTTTCTACCTTTACCTCTTCGGGAATCGGACGTATCGTTCAGGAAAGATCTATCCAGGAAGATGAAGTCACCAGGATGGCCGCAAGGCAGACGGTGCTGGGTCCACGCCGGCGCCGCGATAACCGGATGCTTGTCGGCCACCAGCAGATGAGGGGCCTCTGCGCTCGCCAGGTACACGCTCTCGACTTTAGTATTTCTATTCAACAAGAGTTGAATAGATATAGTGAATAAAAGAAGATAATAATTCAAAATTGGGTAAGATGGTGAGAGTGAGTCGAATTCGGGGTGGGTGATGAAGACAAGTGATGATTTCGGTCAGTCGAGAAACGGCGAGAGTGAATCTGGATATGTTGTGTTTAGTAACAATGAAAAGTGTCTTACGGTAAAATCGGCGATAGAATTTCCCAGTGTTCGGGGAAAAGGACTGTCATCTTTCCAAACTTAATCCGGTCGCCGGTAGCTTTGGTAAGAACGTTTGAAGCTTCCTGCACCACATTCTGAAACAAGAGAGGAAAGAAGAGAAATATGTCTTTCTTGCTCATATTTTCATCGCTAGGTGCATGATCATGGTTGCTTTTCCACCAGAAAGAAAATGTTTATAAAATCTAAGCTAACACATAGGGTCACCGAAGGAAGTCTCGCTTTTTCTTTTTATTCTGGATCTCTGTCCATCACTGACAGAGGACCCACGATTGACGTAAAAAGCTGCACGTCCCTTGGGGCTCTCAAGGCGGCCTAGGGATTTTTGCATGGTTAGTTTGCAAATGAAACTAGGGGATACAATTGTTCTAAATAAGATCATAGAAGAGACGAAAGGCCGTGTCACACTTGGACTTTTTCGGCATTACTTTTCCACTGGCACCACGGAAATCGAGGTCATTTTGGCTCGCGCAGTCACACTAGCGATGAGAACCACGGATACAGTCCGACCAAAATTCTAAACACAGAAATATGGGTTCAATCCCCGCACAGGCTCTGGCGATGATGGACGTTATTCAGGGTATGTGGCGACGATTTAATGCGAAACAACGATTGTATAGTGCTAAATAAGGGCGTATTCTCGCTATTCTCATCGAGTCAGCTGACGGGGGAACGACACAAATGTAAACAAACAGGCGAGCAGCTAGTTACAAACTTGTATCTGTTTTTATTAAATACAAGAGAGAATTTTGCCAATTTTAAAATATTATTTACAGTGTAGACTGTCTGTTTGAATCGTTTTATATTATAAATGCTTTTTTTACATTACTATAACGATTATCTATTATAGCTTATCATTTGAACCAAAACAGACCACGGAAACTTGCCAGCGAAAACGATAATTATCGTTTGACTGGAATTTATCGCATTCATCCAAAATACAAGAGGTAGCGAGAAAAAAAACACGGAAATTGTGCTAGTTAGACACCCCCTTAAAATCATCACGCACATGGATTTGCAACTTTAATGTCGAAGAGAGGAACTCGATTCTTAGTGTACGTTTTAAGAAAGGTCTTGTCGTATAAACGTAAAATAACGAGCGAATATTTCAAGGTCAGCTTAAGGCATTACGAATAGATCCTTTTCACTGGGGAAAGGGGGAAATACTTTCAGAATTATTCAAGAAACTGACAAAAGTGACAGAAGAGTACCAAAGCATGCAAAAAGTTAGCGCCTGTGAATATTTAACAGAGCCTATGGACATTAACGACTGGATTCCTCAGAGGAGAGCACTTGCGGCACTGATTCACAGCGCTCTCGAACAGCACTCTCATGGGTGCATTTTTAGTTTTATGGTTAGATGTGTTCTATATTGTTTATTAATTTATATACCTTGAATCTTTGGACTTTGTAATTAAAGTGCCTTATTTTTATGCCATTGTCGTTTAGGTATTTTATAAAATAAAAGAACAAAAATGTTGATGTGACCTGACAACCGATTAATATAATATATTATTATTTCTACATACTGTAGGAAGTTTTAGTATCTGAGTAGGAGTTCCATATTCATTTATAATGTATCTCTGTATATTACCTACACATGTTGACCTCGTTAGGGGCAGCATATATCCTAAACTGTAACGTGCCATCAAAATGAATATTTGAAGTTAAACTGTCAGTTCTTACTTCTTTGTTGCTATATTACAAAAATATTAGGGTCATATGCTGACACTGTGATGTGATCGTTGACAGTGATTTTGGTATTACTGTTTAAGCTAGAGCATTACAGCAACATGTTTATCATATAACTTTGAAATTAGTTAATGTTTATTTAACAATGTTTGCACATTTCTGGATAAAAGGTTGTTAATTGATGAAATGTTCACTTACTATCAAATTCTCAAGAAGTTCAGAGACATTTTCCGCTGGGTCTCCACTAACGGCGACGACAAGGTTATTGTATACATCGTCTAGCAGCGGAAGGCTTTTTGCGTGTGCGCCCTCAAGCCCCGCCGTCGTGCCGGGCTCTGCTCTCAAGCCCACCCCTGTCACCGCCATAAGGACACCCACAAGGCAAAGTTCTCGTGTCATCTGACCGAAAAAAAACTTGACCGCTCGTTTTCTTGCCCGTAAAACTACAAATGAAGTAAGCCGGGTGCAAATACCTGAGCACTTCACTTCACGCTTGGATGCTAACTAACCACGGTAGACAGCGTTATCTAGTCGTCCCGACAATTGCGATTAAATTCCAGATAACGCGATATCGTATGCTCTTCTTTTTCAGGAAAAAAAAAGATAATTAAGTGCGTTGCCGACTGATATCTCTATGGATTTATATTGACGCAACAGTTACAGAAACACACGCGTGCATTCAAAAACAGAATTTGCTAGTTTGCATGCGGGTGTGACTGGTGGATGTAGATGAGGTAGGGGGTAGGTGTCCTCCTGTAAAAGACCCCTGCTCACCCACCCACACCCCCACCCCCAGCCGACCCTGGAACCGTTTAGTTCCCAGATTTGTAATTACAAAACACAAAGTGGAACTTTTCTATAGTATTTTTAATCTCTATACGAACAATAGATCTAAAGAAGTGAGGCTTACACACACAAATCCTTTATCGCATGGCTGAAATAAATTCGAAAAGATAATAGTTTATCTAAAATTGGCTTCCCCCCTGCTCAGTT
>NW_020868843.1:318692-321192 GCF_003789085.1 Penaeus vannamei
TTATCATTATTATTATCATCATTATTATTATTATTGTTATTATTTTATTATTGTTATTATTATTATTATTATTATTATCATTATTATTATTATTATTATTATTATTATTATTATTATTATTATATTATTATTATTATTATTATTATTATTTATTATTATTATTATTATCATTATTATTATTATTATCATTATTATTATTATATTATTATTATTATTATTATTATTATTATTATTATTATTATTATTATCATTATTATTATTGTTATTATAGTTATCACCGTTATTATCATTATTATCATTATGCTCATTATTATTATTATTGTTATCATCGTCATTATCATTAATATTATTTATTATAATTATCATTATTATCAATATCGTTATCATAATTATCATTATTATCAATATCGTTATCATAATTATAATTATTATCAATATCGTTATCATAATTATCATTATTATCAATATCGTTATCATAATTATCATTATTATCAATATCGTTATCATGATTAGCATTATTATCAATATCGTTATTATTGTTAGTATAATAATTATAATAATTATCATTATAATCATCATTGTTATCATCATTATGATAATAATTATCCTTATCATCATTATTTTTGTAATCTTTATCATTTTTATTATCACTGTAATATTATTAGCATTATCATTATATGATGATGATGAAGATGATTATTATCATTATCATTATTATTAGCATAATTAGCATCATTATTATCATTATCATTATTACTGTTATTACCAATACTATTAGTAGTGGTAGTAGTACTAGTGCTATTATCATTATTACTATTACTATTATCATTAGCATCATCATTATCACTATTATCATTATCATCATTGTTCTTATCATTATCATGATCATCATTATCATTACTATTATCATTATTATCATTACCATCAGCAGCAGCAGCATTATAATTGTCAATATTATTATTATTATCATTATTATTATTATTATTATTATTATTATTATTATTATTATTATTATTATTATTATTATTATTATTATTATTATTATTATTATTATATTTGTTATTATCATTATTATTATCATTATCATTATCATTATCACCGTCATTGTTATTATCATGATTATTATTGTTATCATCATCATCATTATCATCATTATCATCATTATTATTATTATTATTATTATTATTATTATTATTATTATTATTATTATTATTATTAATATTATTGTTATTATTATTATCATTGTTATCATTACTATTATTGATATTTTTACTACTACTACTATAGTATTACTATCACTATTATTATTACCATTATTATTATCATTGCCATTATTATATCATAATCAATATCATTGTTATTATTATCATATTTATCATTATCATGTTACTACTATTGTTATCATTATTATCATTACTGTTATTATGTTCATCACCAACTATGATTATCCTAGTTGTTATTACTAATATATACTACTAATAAAAATGACAATACCAGTATTACTGATAACGATTTCTTATTGTTATCCTCATCGTTATTGCCATCAATTTTATCATTATCATTATCATTATAATTTTCATAATTGCTATTATCATCATTTTCATTATCAATGCTATCATTATCTTTATTATTGATGTTATTATCAATACCATTTTTATAATGATAATTATGATAATTATCATTATTATGATTATCATCATTGCTACCATCGTCATTATCATTATTACTGTTATTATTGTTATTGTTATTATCATTGCCATGACAGTTTTTTATTATTATTATCATTAGCATTATCAGTCATTATTGTCATTAAGGTTACTCTTACTAATATCATTATTACTATTATTATTATAGTACTTTAAAGTAATCATAGTGCTACTACTATGATTACCATTACCATTATTGTTTTATTATTATCATTATCATCATTATCACTATTATCAATATTTTCGATATTATTATTACCATTATTTTTTCTCTCATTTTACTGTTATTGTTATATTATTAACATTATTATTACCATTATTTTTATCATTATTGTAGTAGCAGCAGTAGTAGTCGTGGTAGCAGTAGTATTGTAATGCGATGTTTGTTGTTCTTGATATTATAACAACCACCGAAGTGAAGCCGATTATCTTCGAGCACATTACTTAAAGATTTGCCGGCATTAACGAAAACCACTCGGAGGTAAAGCTCCAGCCAACTTACACTTCTTCTTCCTTTCTTTGGCCCTGCCTTGGATGGCCACTGTCGAGGTCACAGCCTGAACGTGTGTGACCTCGGAAGCTTGGTAGGTCATAGCTGCAGGAACGTGAGGATCCTGCGGGAGAAGGGCGTACACCCCCGGTTCCTGAGGACACAATGCCTGTTGGGAGAAGCACTGTAGAGGCTGCAGGGCTTCCAAGGACTCTATATGAGGGAGGTCCGGCACTGAAAGGACAGCCGAGGCTCCGTGGTAGACGCTGACGGAAGTCAGGTCATCCTTATGGAGGTCACAGCC
>NW_020868843.1:327950-332950 GCF_003789085.1 Penaeus vannamei
AAAACGAAGAAAGAAGAAGAAGAAAAGAGAAGAAGAAGAAGAAAAAAAAAATAACATGGATCGTCAATGAGTAATTAAACAGACCCGCACAACCCTTTATCCTCTGCCTTCTGACCGTAATTTAAGACTGATGATAATGAGGGAGAAGAAACCCCTTAATGACGCATAACTTTCTTGAGACGGGGCAGAGGTGTCGGAGAGAGGGGGTGGGGGGAAGGAGGGGAGGGAAGGGGTTGAGTTAGGGGGTAGGGAGGGAGGGAGGGAAGGTAGGGGAGTGGGGTAGGTAGGGTTGCGAGAGGGTGCATGGTTTGGGGGGGTAGGGAGGGGAGGAAGGGGATTGAATTATAGGGAATAAGGGGAGGGAGGGGTTGAGTTAGGGGGATGGAGGGGGTTTAGTTAGGGGGGGAGAATTGGGAAAGGGTGTATGGTTGGGGGTAGGGAGGGAGGGAGGGAGGGGGTTGAATTAGGGGGGATTAAGGGGAGTAGAGAGGGTGTGTAGGGTTGGTGGGGGTTTGGAAAAAAGGGGTGATGGTGGGGTGGAGAAGGGGGCTGGTTATGCGTTGTTTGGGGAAGAAGGGGTAGGAGAGGGGGGAAGGGACGGGTTGGGAAGGGGTTGGTGGGGTTGGGAAGGAAGGGGGAGGTAGGGAAGGTTGTGTGGTTGGGTGAGGTTCAGATAGGAGGGGTGAGGATGGGGGTGGGAGGGGTGGGGGGGAGGTAGGGAAAGAGCGAACCGTAGTCATGTTGACAAATGAATTAAAAGCTATGAATAAAAATGAGTATCTTCACAATACACGAGATGAATCTGACCGGTTTCGAATATATCTTCGCCAAGAAATACATAAAATACATGTATATCCGACGAGGATATATTCGAAACCGGTCAAATACATCTCTTGTATTGTGAAGATATTCATTCTCTCTTTCTCTCTCTCTGTGTCTGTCTGTCTGTCTCTCTCTCTATTTTCTCTCTCTCTCTCTCTTTCTCTCTCTCTCTCTCTCTCTCTCTCTCTCTCTCTCTCTTTCTCTTTCTCTTCTATTCTACAGTATGGAGTAGAGGAGGTTGGGAAGGAGGGGGGTTGAGGGAGTGGGGGGATGAAGGTGTGCGTGTAACACATGATAAATAGGAGGAGGTGAGGAGGAGGAAAGAGAAGGGGAAGAGAACGATTAAGGATTGAGATAAAGAGAAATAATACAGGAAGAGACGAAAGGGGGGATGAACAATTAAGATAATGAGGAAGAAAAAGAAGTAGAAGTGAACGACAAAAAAAGAAAATAGGAGAGAAGCGGATTTTGAAGAAAGATGAGAACATTAAGGAAAGACGAGGGAAGAAGAAAATGAAGGTGTAAAAGAGAGATGAGAAAGAAATTTGGAACTTCTAGATAGAGAGCTATAAAAAATGGAATGACCTAAGCAAGAGAGAAAAATACAAACAATCAAACAAAAAAAAAACAAATCGAGAATGAGAAAGGAAAAAAAGGAAAGAAAGGAAGTGATGCGTACACGAAAAAAGGTAGACAAAAAAAATAAAAAAATAAAAATAAAAGTAGAGGAGGAGCAGGTAGAGGGACTTTAACGAGAGAGAGAGAGAAAAAAAAATGATTATTGAGCCGCATATCCTAAGATCCGATTTCCGACATTTTGAAAAACAAAGAAATGGCTATTGGTAAAATGCCGATGACTTTATACGAAGTAAGAGAAGTGGAGGATTAGGAAAAGAGAAGGCGATGAACTGGAGGAGATGATGAAAATAAGGAAGAAGTGGATGTTGAGCAGAGGTGAGAGAGAAGGAAGAAAAGAATAAGTAATAAGGGAATAGAAGAGAGAGAGAGAGAGAGAGAGAGAGAGAGAGAGAGAGAGAGAGAGAGAGAGAGAGAGAGAGAGAGAGAGAGAGAGAGAGAGAGAGAGAGAGAGAGAGAGAGAGAGAGAGAGAGAGAGAGAGAGAGAGAGAGAGAGAGAGAGAAGAATCAGAGAGAGAGAGAATCAGAGAGAGAGAGAGATGAGAGAAGAGAGAACGAGAGAAAATGAGAGATAAATAGAGAAGAGAAATAGAACGAGAGAGAATAAGAGAGATAGATACACAGAAAGAAACTGAAAGAAAGAGAGAATTTCACATATCATCAACAGCGAAGTCTCATTAACCTAAACAACGCTCCTCTACATTCAAACCCATTCGTCTAGAAGAAAAGACTCACTTCATTAAACCCCGAATTTGCAAAGCTAATCGAAACCCTAATTTAAGACAGTCTCCCCTCCTTGCTAATGAACCTCCTCGTTATCCAGGAGTTTACGGCATCTTCGAAGATCTGGGTCGTGAGAACCTCCTTTTCTCAGCCGAAACAGGTCTCAGGAATGCCCAGCCTCCCTGATACATAAAGTCAGTAAATATCATTCTTTAAACGAATTGGTATATAAATAGACCAAGCCAGTATATATCATTCATAATACATGATACTCTCTAATACATAAAGACGATATTTTTCATTCCTAATACATGAAGACAGTCTATATTATTCCTTATACATGATACTCCATAATACATACAGAGTATATATCATTCCTAATACATAATTCTAATACATAAAAACAGTATATATCATTCAAAATACATGACACTCTCTAATACATAAAGTCAGTATAAATCATTCCTAATACATAATACTCTCTAATACATAAAGAGAGTATATAACATTCCTGATACATAATACCCCCTAATACGTAAAGACTATATCAGTCCTAATACATAATACTCCGTTATGCATAAAGACAATATGTATCATTCATTAAACGAATCGATCCGATGAGTTACAAGTATAATAATGAATCTATAAACTAAATCTAATAACATCATATTAACAGTCACTACCACCGCACTTATAAACATATAAGTACAGGATGACATCACTCGTGGTCAAAATTCCATGTAACTTATATCTGGACGATCACCAATATGCAAATTAGCGACGGTTCCAGTTGTGTCGGCAGAGCATGATGAATAATGCTCTGCAGATCGATTCATCACACGAAATATATGTGTGTGACTCGATTGTTGATGAAGAGCATTTTTGAGTGACTCAGCGACAAGAGGGAGGAGGAGGAAGCGGAGATAGATAGATAGGTAGGTAGGTATTTAGGTAGATAGATAGATATGTAAATAGATAGGTATATATATAGATAAATAGATATGCGTGTGCTTGAAAGATAGATGTATATATATGTAGATAGATAGATAAGTAGATAAATTGCTAGAAAAAAGAAAAACAGATACATAGTTTGATAAAGAGAGAGAGAGAGAGAGAGAGAGAGAGAGAGAGAGAGAGAGAGAAAGAGAAAGAAGAGAGAGAGAGAGGAGAGAGAGAGAGAGAGAGAGAGAGAGAGAGAGAGAGAGAGAGAGAGAGAGAGAGAGAGAGAGAGAGAGAGAGAGAGAGAGAGAAAGAGAGAGAGAGAGAGAGAGAGAAGAGAGAAGAGAGAGAAGAGAGAGAGAGAGAGAGAGAGAGAGAGAGAGAGAGAGAGAGAGAGAGAGAGAGAGAGAGAGCGAAAGCAGCTTTCATCATCTCACCTCTGATATCACCAATTTTACGCTTTCCCAGTCAAACAGGATTCGACTCGACAATAGTGCTGGAATGTTGCATCTTGTCACAGCAGTAATAAAAAAAAACAGAACTAATTTCAATCATTTTTCGGTGTGCTGAAGGATAATCTGATTTTATTCCTGTAGGATAGTAATCTTAGATCTTGTTGGGTTTATAACGTTAAGAAGAAGAATGAAAAGATGATGATGAGAAATATGACGGAAATGAGGAAGATGACGAAGAAAAACATGAAGAAGGAAAAAAAAAAAGGAAAAGAGAAAGAAAAAGAAGAAGAAAAAAATAGTCGAAAAATTATGTAGAAATGGCTGAGAGACACCTGAAGTTTTACACCATTTGTGAACTTTTATCTTTAATGCAAAGCCATCCTCTCTCACTATTCTCTTCCCTCCCGCATAAGCGCACGGGGGAAATACCGCAAGAATCCCCATCTGCGTGCTTTCGTTCCCTGGTATTATCGCCTGGTATGGGAATTCCACGCCTTATACCGACGAGTCTCAGCTGCGAGGACGAGAACCAGATACCGATCAGGAACAGGTATCATCAATGCCAGATTCCTGTTCTATTAAGATTTTTTTTCGGTTAAGTTTAAACACGAGGAAGTTCGACTTTTAGATAATAACAAAAAGAAGAATTGGACTTCTTTTTAGAAATCGTGGTACGAATTTCAAAAAAAAAATGGACTTCTTTTTAGAAATCGTGGTACGAATTTCATTTCGATATGCACAGTTCAGACTCGAATTTTTGGAAAAAGACAAGCCTTTGTGACATTTCCATTATCGGCGTCCAAGAAAAACGCTGTCAAGAGCTGCTGTCTTCATATGCAAATATATAATAGATATGTTCAAGTAGGAAGTGGTTATGTGTTTTGCAAACATACACATGCATAAAAATATATGTATACTGTGATGATAATAATATTAGTGATGATGATAATAGCAACAATAGAAAAAATAGTAATAATAATGATAGTGATGATAATGATAATGATGATAAAAGGATAATAAGAATGATAATGATAATGATGATAAAAGGATAATAAGAATGATAATGATAATGATGATAAAAGGATAATAAGAATGATAATGATATTGACAATGATAATAATGATAAGAATAACAACGATGATGATGACAATAATGAAAATGATAATAACAATACTAGTAATAATGATAATGATAATTAAAACATGATAATAATAATGATAAGAATAAAGATACCTAGAAGCATTCCTCCGTCAAGGCAATAGGTTCGCTAATGCAGTGAAAACATTCACACTTGAATCATTACATTAATATCGCCTCTTTCTCACCCTTCGTCTCCTCTTCCTCCTCCTCCTCCTCCTCCTTCTTCTTCTTCTTCTTCTTCTTTTTCTTCTTCTTCTTCTTCTTCTTCTTCTTCTTCTTCTTTCT
>NW_020868843.1:340450-342950 GCF_003789085.1 Penaeus vannamei
TGTCTGGGGAATGTAAATAATTATTCTTCAAGCGTAAAGGAGGGGAGGGAGTGGACAATGACTGAAAACTATTTGTGAACAGAAAGAGATAGATAGATAGATAGATAGATAGATAGATAGAAGATAGATAGAGAGATAAGAGAGAAGAGAGAGAGAGAGAGAAAGAGAGACCTACAGAAGAAATGTAGAAGAGGAATTAAAGAGATAAGACAGAGCGTAATAAAACGTGGACAGAAAGATATCAGACACACACACGCACACACCACACACACACACAACAACAACATAACACACACACACACACACACACCACACACACACAACACACACACACACATATATATATATATATATAATATATATATATATATATATATATATATATATATATATTCTTTCTTCCGCTTGTACCTGTTTTGGGTCATCGCGGCGCATCTTCCATCTCTGTCTCAGGTTGTCTTCTGCATCTTCCTCTCTCGTAACTAACCATCTGGAATTCCTCTCACTGCATAATGTTTCTAAATAACTGTCAAATTCTTGCAAATATAATAACGACACATATGTGTAGGTAATGCAGTTAATAAATATTGTTGGCACCATGTTTATTATTATATTCACTGATCACGATTGTGTGTATACCCAATACTAACATGTTATAAACAGAAATCAGTTCAAATCAATTTAATCTGCATTAGACAACGTCTATACTTTCCCGTTTATCTATAATCAGTTAATTAACTATAACAATTTTCTCATTAGCGAACCTATTCACTCTCATACTGTAAGCTTCAGTTACCTCTATGACTAATGGGCAAGCAATTAGTCTGGAGGTCCATAAGCGCTGTAAATAATTAACGTAAACGCCGGCGGACCCTCCACGTTGTAAAGGTGGTGGACAGAGTATAGAATTGACGAAGAAAAATTAAATAAAATGAAAGAAAAGAAAAGAAAAGAGAGAAGAAATCGAAGTATTTTGATGTTCTTTGTCCTAAACATTTTATTTGGTAAAAATTAAACAAAGCAGATGTATTGGTCTCGAGTGATAAAGAACTCAAGTTCCTATCTCAGATTTCACCTTATTGTTTATTCACTCCTAGTCATCATGGCCAAATGATGACATTTTTAATGATAAAAAATGAAATCTAAGAGTTTCACCTTGGTCTCCACCCTGTAGTCGCTATATTTCCAAGAAAGCATTACACTGCATTTTCGAAATAACTCTTTCACTCTTCCCCTGCTAAAAACCCTGCATATAAATAACACATCTCAAGTCAAATTCCCAGGCGCGAGAGAGATCTGCATGGCCTTCGAAATGGGGTCGACTGATGAATCAACAAGACATTCACCTTTTTCTATACATATTGTCTCAACATTATTTCATATATTGTGTTGTATTTACATTTTTCTATGTATATTGTATTGACATTTTCTATACATATTGTATTAACATTTCATTTCATTGTTCTGTGACAGTGCGTTATACGAGCTTGTGTGGGAGTCGTGTAAGGTGCTTATAGTTAAATAAAATACGAATGCAGGGATAAACAAACAATGAAGACACGAGTAGGTGGCTAACCAAACGAATAATGGCGATTCTGGCTTCACAAGGCTACCTCTGTTGCGAGTAGATCTAATATTTTTTCCTCTCTGTGTTGAATCAATATCTTCCTGATGCGCTGCCTGTCACCTTGGCCGGAGAGAGAAGACGGTCGCCCAACCAGGAACCAGAGTGCGGAGTCAGAGATGCGGAAACGAGTGGGACCCGCCTAGCTAGCCACGCAGGAATCTTCCTACTCGAAAGATGAAGAAGAAAGCAATAAAGATAAGAGAGAATGAATAAGAAGAAAAATAAGAAAAAGAGAAAAAAAATGAAAAGAAAAGAAAAGAAAAAAGATGTATAATGTTGAAAAATAAGAAAATAGAAAAATAAAATGGAAGAATGAGAAGAAAAAGAAAAAGAAAAATATGAAAAAGCAAGAAAGAAAAGAAGGAAATAAACAGCTCAAACAGAATACTAACAACCCATTCGACGAACCTTTCAACAACCTGTCAGCCCTATACAACCAAATGAAGAGAACGCATAGTTATTGCCCCTTCTTTTTTCTCTCCTCATCTTCTTTTTCTCCTTCTCCCCATCTTCTTTCTCTCCTCTCCTATTCCATATCTTCCTTCTCTCCTACTCCCCATCTTCCCTCTCTCCTCCCCATATTCCTTCGCTCCTACTCCCCATCCTTCTTCTCTCCTACTCCCCATCTTCCTTCTATCCTACTCCCTATCTTCCTTCTATCCTACTCCCTATCTTTCTTCTCTCCTCCCCATATTCCTTCTCTCCTACTCCCCATCCTTCTTCTCTCCTACTCCCCATTTTCCCTCTCTCCTCCCCATATCCCTTCTCTCCTACTCCCCATCTTCCTTCTCTCCTACTCCCCATCCTTCTTCTCTCCTACTCCCCATCTTCCCTTTCTCTCCTCCCCCCCAACCTTCCTTCCTCTCCTCCCCA
>NW_020868843.1:350450-352950 GCF_003789085.1 Penaeus vannamei
GCGAGAGATGTGAAGCGAGAGATGTGAAGCGAGAGATGAAGCGAGAGATGTGAAGCGAGAGATGTGAAGCGAGAGATGTGAAGCGAGAGATGTGAAGAGAGAGATGTGAAGCGAGAGATCCGAAGCGAGAGATGTGAAGCGAGAGATGTGAAGCGAGAGATGTGAAGCGAGAGCGAGAGATGTGAAGCGAGAGATGTGAAAGCGAGAGATGTGAAGCGAGAGATGTGAAGCGAGAGATCCGAAGCGAGAGATGTGAAGCGAGAGATGTGAAAGCGAGAGATGTGAAGCGAGAGATGTGAAGCGAGAGATGAAGCCGAAGCGAGAGATGTGAAGCGAGAGATGTGAAGCGAGAGATGTGAAGCGAGAGATGTGAAGCGAGAGATGTGAAGCGAGAGATGATGGAAGAGAATGTGAAAGCGAGAGATGTGAAGCGAGAGATGAAGCGAGAGATGATGTGAAGCGAGAGATGTGAAGCGAGAGATGTGAAGCGAGAGATGAAGCGAGAGATGTGAAGCGAAAGATCTGAAAGCGAGAGATGTGAAGCGAGAGATGTGAAGCGAGAGATGTGAAGCGAGAGAGTGAAGCGAGAGATGTGAAGCGAGAGATGTTGAAGCGAGAGATGTGAAGCGAGAGATGTGAGAGAGCGAAGAGATGTGAAGCGAGAGATGTGTGAAGCGAGAGATGTGAAGAGAGAGAAGCGAGAGATGTGAAGCGAGAGATGTGAAGCGAGAGATGTGAAGCGAGAGATGTGATGAGATGTGAAGCGAGAGATGTGAAGCGAGAGATGTGAAGCGAAGAGATGTGAAGCGAGAGATGTGAAGCGAGAGATGTGAAGCGAGAGATGTGAAGCGAGAGATGTGAAGCGAGAGATGTGAAGCGAGAGATGTGAAGCGAGAGAGAGAGAGATGTGAAGCGAGAGATGTTGAAGCGAGAATGTGAAGCGAGAGATGTGAAGCGAGAGATGTGAAGCGAGAGATGTGAAGCGAGAGATGTGAAGCGAGAGATGTGAAGCGAGAGATGTGGAAGCGAGAGATGTGAAGCGAGAGATGTGAAGCGAGAGATGTGAAGCGAGAGATGAAAGCGAGAGATGTGAAGTGAGAGATGTTGTGGAGCGAGATGTGAAGCGAGAGAAGTGAAGCGAGTGATGTGAAGCGAGAGATGTGAGAGATGTGAAGCGAGAGATGTGAAGCGAGAGATGGAAAGCGAGATGTGAAGCGAGAGATCTGAAGCGAGAGATGTGAAGCGAGTGATGTGAAGCGAGTGATGTGAAGCGAGAGATGTGAAGCGAGTGATGTGAAGCGAGTGATGTGAAGCGAGAGATCTGAAGTGAGAGAGTTGAAGCGAGTGATGTGAAGCGAGAGATGCGAGAGATGTGAGCGAGAGATGTGAAGCGAGAGAAGTGAAGCGAGTGTGAGAGAGATGTGAAGCGAGAGATGTGAAGCGAGAGATGTGAAGTGAGAGATGTGAAAGCGAGAGAATGTGAAGCGAGAGATGTGAAGCGAAGAGAGAAGTGAGAGCGAGAGATTGAAGTGAGAGATGTGAGCGAGAGATGTGAAGCGAGAGATCTGAAGCGAGAATGTGAAGCGAGAGATGTGAAAGCGAGTGATTGTGAAGCGAGAGATGTGAAAGCAAGTGATGTGAAGCGAGAGATCTGAAGCGAAGAGTGAAGCGAGTGATGTGAAGCGGAGAGATGTGAAGCGAGAGTGTGAAGCGAGAGATGTGTGAAGCGAGAGATGTGAAGCGAGTGATGAAGCGAGAGATGTGAAGCGAGTGATGTGAAGCGAGAGATCTGAAGTGAGAGATGTGGAGCGAGAGATGTGGAGCGAGAGATGTGAAGCGAGAGATGTGAAGCGAGAGATGTGAAGCGAGAGAAGTGAAGCGAGAGATGTTGAAGCGAGAGATGTGAAGCGAGAGATGTGAAGCGAAGATGTGAACGAGAGATCCGAAGCGAGAGATGTGAGCGAGAGATGTGAAGCGAGAGATGTGAAGCGAGAGATTGTGAAGCGAGAGATGTGAAGCGAGAGCGATGTTGAAGCGAGAGATGTGAAGCGAGAGATGTGAAGCGAGAGATGTGAAGCCGAGAGATGTGTTGAAGCGAGAGATGGATGCGAGAGATCCGAAGCGAGAGATGTGAAGAGCGAGAGATGTGAAGCGAGAGATGTGAAGCGAGAGAATGTTGAAGCGAGAGATGTGAAGCGAGAGATGTGGAGCGAGAGATTGAAGCGAGAGAAGTGAGCGAGAGATGTGAAGCGAGAGATGTGAAGCGAGAGATGTGGAGCGAGAGATGTGAAGCGAGAGATGTGGAACGAGACGAAGCGAGAGATGTGAAGCGAGAGATGTGAAGCGAGAGATGTGAAGCGAGAGATGTGAAGCGAGTGATGTGAGCGAGAGATGTGAATGTGAAGCGAGTGAAGCGAGAGATGTGAAGCGAGAGATGTGAAGCGAGAGATGTGAAGCGAGAGATGTGTGAAGCGAGAGATGTGAAGCGAGAGATTGAAGC
>NW_020868843.1:357950-367950 GCF_003789085.1 Penaeus vannamei
TAATACGCGAGTACCCTTCCCACCTTCATTTAAATGCCCATCATCACTCAGTGTTTCTGTCTAATTACCATCAACGTAAACCCATTACCTAGAACTAGACACTGTAATTATAACTGCACTGCAAATGAGAAGCCGGCACACCTGTTGGTATACATTATATGCCCTCGGGACGAACACACGAAGGAATATATTATTTACGGCAAATGACATAACGAAAATTGAGCGTTGCAAGCATGGCGAATAGGTAAACATAAACACTGTATTTTTTCTTTCTGTTTTTTTTTCTAAGGGGTGGGGGGAAGGGGAGGGAATGGTAAATAAATAAATTTAAGCACGCAAAGCCTTTTATTATGGCTCGCCCTTTGGGAGAACCTCGCTGTGTTGGTGGTCAGAGGCGATGTACCCATTCCCACTTCCCTCGGGCGGTGGGGACGGGAGGTAGGGGGAGAGGGCGGCAGGGGAAGGGGGTAACAGGGGATGGGGCAAGGAGGGGGAAAGTAGGGAAGGGTGAGCCAGGGGAAAGGCAGGAGGGAAGGAGAGGGTTGACAGGGAGAGGCAGGGGGAAGGGAGGGGGGAAGCAGGGGCAGGGGGAGCAGGGGAGGGGAAGGATATGCAGGGGAAAGGGGATTTAGCATAAGGGGTGGTAGGGGAGGGGGCAGTGGGTGCTTTAGGGGAAGGAAGCAAATTTGGGGAGTTGACTGGTGAAAGAACGTGGAAATGGGAAGAAAATTGAGCGCGAGTTGGGAAAGGAAGGAGGGGACAGGATTCGGGGAGGGGGGGGCAGGGTCCAGCAAGGGGGACAAGATATCGGGGTTGACTGCCTGTGATGGTACAAACTATACAACAATCTTTACGTATTTTTCTTTTTAAATCAGGAGTGAGCGCGTGGTTTCCTTCCCACTCTCTCGAATAGAGAACTCGCTGATTCCTTGTAGCCACTGGATGGGGATGCGTAAGGTATAGTGAATGAAACTATATATATATATATATATATATATATATATATATATATATATATATATATTATATATATTATGTATTTATATATATATATATATATATATATATATAATATATTATATGTATATGTACAGTATATATATGTATACACACACACACACACACACACACACACACACACACACATATATATATATATATATATTATATATATATATATATAATATATGCATACACACACACAAAACACACACTCAAACATATATATGTATATATATATACATATATATATATATATATATATATATATATATATATATATATATATATATATGCACACACACATCACTCATTTGCCGATGCTGTAGTACATCCATACCTATATCCATATACAAGAAAAAAACACACATGGACACACACACACACACGTTTGTATGTGCGTATAAACTGCACGTTTGCACCAATACCACATGAACACACACACATGGGAAGCAAACCGACCGGTCAAACCTTTCTGCCATTACAGGTCGTCGCAGCAACTCCCATATCCGCCCATCGGTTTCCAAGTCGCAAATGTGTCCGAACTAACGAGCACCGCACACACCGCCATCCGCGAGGTCATAGGTCGCCGAGGGGCGATTCCGCGGCGCACGCAAATGTCCGCGTCTCACCCTTCTTTCTTCTTCTCTGTTCTCCTTTTATTGGGTTTTAGACTTTTGTGTTGTCTGTATCCCCTGCGCCCCACCCGTCGGCCGCACCGCAAAGGGTTCGCGGTGTTCGGAGCTTCGCGCTGGTCTTGGGAAAACAAAGCTGCTTCGAACTTTGACCCCGAGGGAAGTCTGCTTCCTCGGCGATCGTTTTGCTCTGAGACATTTGCAGTGTACAAAAGCACATAGACAGGCAGTCGGATAGACACACACACATGAATATGGCATGTGTGTGTGTTATATATATATATATATATATATATATATCTATATATATATATTTATATGTGTGGTGTGTGTGTGTGTGTGTGATGTGTGTGTGTGTGTTGTGCGCGCGCGCCGCATCCATGTGTACGGAGCGAGTTGTGTGTGTCGCTGATGTAGTGGTGAAGTGTCGGTGTGACAATGTGGTGGCAGTAGTGCGTGGTGTTGTATGTAGGTTGTAAAGCATAATAATGAAAAATAAATAATGAGATAGGTGGGTAGGGTAGCCCCGATAACGTAGTAGTAGAAATAAATAATAATAAAAAAACAGCAGCGAATAAGCAAAAAAGAAGGGTAAAATAGGTAAAATAATATAATAATATATATGTGGTCCGTAGTGATTGTGTGTATGGGTGCTTGTATCGCGTAAGATATAGATCCCAGCAAGGCCGGTGGCCGGCCTGCCAGTCGTACACACTTGCGCATTTCCGTTGATATACCACGCCGCCAGATCTCCCAGCGAGTTGAGCCGCCCCCCCGAGTCTTGCGCGCGCAGCGACAATGCGCTCTCTCCTCCGCCGCTTATCAACACCCACCGAGAGTCATCCTTACCGCGGGTCGCCGGTCTCCCCCTCTCCCAGCACCTCCCGCCGAAGGGAGGGCCTGGAGGGATGGCCGGAAAGGGCAGCGGGAGTCAATGGAACTCATTGCTTTCCACTCGGAAGCGGACGGGACTTCTATCCTTTCGGGCTGTGCGTACCCATGTTTGATCACTGAGTGTGGGCTGATGACTAATTGGCCTTGTTACTCTGCGGTATCTCGCTCATTGTGAACTACTCTCTTGTATCGAGTTCTTATTGATATTGTTACTCGGGTTATTCGCCATGAATTGGGTACTTAACTATGATCGCACCGTGTTCAGTGTGTTCATTTACCGAACTATGACTTCTGCTCTAGTCTCTGGCGCACATATGTGTCAACTAGTCTCGCGTACTCATGGCCGATATAGAATACTTTGCATGGCTCTACTTGTTCTCAGTTCCACCTTCTTGGTCACTTCAATAATCCAGCGCTCTTCTCTCTCTCTCCTTGTGCGATAGGACACGTCTAATCTCTGTACTCTCGCTACTCATCTGTGCTACTCTGCTAACAGTGCTGATATTGTACATATACTACGTACTTCGAGACACCCTCTACCCTGTCACCATTTCTCATGGCTCTCTATCAAATCTGTCTGGTTGCAAGATCTAACGCTGCCATCACCTCTCTATCTCTCACGATCTTCAATTCTATATAATCAAATCTATTGTTATCTCCAATTCCCTCATCATCACACCCGGCGATATTCCCTATTCAATCTATCCACCTATTTCTCGTCTTCTCGCTCGGAGGGTACAAAAGACACCAGAAACGGGGGGGAATGCGAGTCCTTCGTTACCACCCCGGCCATTCTCACTATAGCTGGCGACAGGAAGTGTTACCACTGAGAAGGAACAAGGAAAGAGAGTAGAATCTGATATGCTGTATTGTGCCAACAGACTATCCGCGAGTGAATAGATCTTCTCCGCGCCTCTACAGTACCACAATCAGGAAGGAGAAGAAAGAAAAAAAAAGAATAAAAATGTGGTGAGAAGATTGAGAACGGAAAACAAAACTATGAGGGAAAAAAAGAAGAAAAAAAGGGAAGAGTATAGAGAAAGAGAAAAAGTGGGAGAGAACAAGAGAATGCGGCAGGGCAAAGTAGAGAGAGGAGAAACAGGCCAGAGCGAAGAGAAGAGACGTTGAAGACGAAGAAGTAGAAAGGCAGGAACGAAGAGCATAGAAAGAAGGGAGACGAAGCAAGAATGAAAATGGCAGAGACGGAAAAGAGAAAGTGGGAGACGAAGAATAAGAAATGGGAAGACGAAGGAAAAAAAGTTTCAGACCGAAGAAGAAGAGACAGTGGGCAGAAACGAAGAAAGAAAGGAGACAAAAGAAGAAGGTGGAAGACGAAGAAAAAAAAGTCAGACGAAGAAGAACAGCAGAGACCCGCAAGAAAGAAAGGGAGACCCAAGAAGAGAGAAAAGGGAAGGACGAAGAATAAAAACGTTAAAATTTGCGAATAGACACTCCTGAAAGTATCGCAGGGACACCAGAGCTACTCCGAGAGGAAGAAAAGGCGTTGCGATGCACCGAGGAGAGCCGGGAACACATGATGGAGAACTATCAATAAAATGCGATGCGTGTTGATTCTCGTCGTTTTGTTACCTCGTCTCATACGAATTGTAATAATGCAATGATATGAATGAAATGGAAAACCGAGAATACAAGATCAACCCACGTGTATGTATAGTTAAAGTAAGAAATTAGATGTTCATGTTTATCTACTTATTTGATAGTTTATTATTGTATTTATCTATGTTTCTTATTCGTTTGTGAATATCCAGTTCAGAAAAAGATCCGGATAAGTAATGCTAAGTGAAAAACAATACGACCAGTGTAATCATCGAGGTGTCATTGCAATCGTGAACTTCAATATTATGGAGCGAACCAAAATAGATAGTGGAATATAATCAAGAGGACATCAGAGTGTAATAATACAAGAGCATACATGTCAATGCAGTACACGACAAACACACCACACCACCCACGGTACACACAGCACCACAAACAGCACCCACACACCGCAACAGACCGGATACACACTAACATAGAGGAGGGAAGGATTATGAAGAATCATGAGTAAAGCAACACAAAACACAAGCGAGAAGCATAACATACGAGTAAAACAGAGGGGAAAGGTAGGTTAATATTAAAACAATACGATTCGGAGAAAAATGATAAATTTACAGTTTAGAATCGAGGTATTCAGTGCTGAGAGCGCTAAGATAGGTAATATAGATGAGTGAAAGAAGGGAGGTATAGGGAATAAAATAATATAAAATGAGACGAAATAAAGAATAAATGATTAGATAAAAGATAGTTATTAAGGAAGTATAAAGTATAGATATGATAAGCAAATAAATAAGGTGTAAATATCTATGTTACCCATTAATACACAATATACACACATGTAGTAGTAGTGTCCGCATGATAGATATAGAGCCACACACAAACATAATATAAATGTATGATATGTACGTACGTGCGTTAGCTGAGGATAGTAAATAAGGTGAATGTAATATCATATGATGCAAAAGGCACAAACCCGAAAGAATTGGAAGGGTGTGAGAGTGAAATAAGGAGGGTAAAATAGGTGAGTATACAAAATAAAATTAGTACGTTATAGGAGAAAGTATACTCAAGATAATACGAAATAATAGTAGTACATATAAGAATAATAGAAGTAGCCCATAGTATAAAGAAGCGGAGATATAGCCCATAAATAAAGTAAGGTGAGATATAAAGCCGTAAAGTGATAAGTCTAGTTATAGGTAGCTCAAAGAGATAGGCATATAAGATAGAGGGAAAGTCCTAATATATAATGAAATTCTAGCGTGTAGCAGTATGAGGGACCCAAGCTAATACACGATTTGAGGTAGCACACCAAATCAGACATGGCACACACGATGCGTATGTACAGTCGGTATTTATGTATGCAAGTGTGTATATATATGTATGTCTATATATTGGTTATTCTATTTGTTTGTCATACGATAATTCGAACTATCTGATGTCATTACGTAACAACTTGGGAGCTCCCATGCTCACCATAAAAAGATAATTATATATAATTTGCTCTCAATTTTCACGAGGTGGGCTAGACAGTAAATTTAATAGCATCGAATAAGGAGATCTTAGACTCTGATGGCTTTTTATTTCCCATTTCACAGCCATAGAAATAATCTGTGGGAATTTGGCAAGAGAATGATTGCCCGTAAAAATTTTCTTAGTCTCCCAACTTCCTGCGCGGATGGATGCTGTAAACACGGGGTCGCTAAGCTGGGGGGGGGGGGATTCTTGGTATGTTTTTTTTTATTTTCGTTTTGTTTCTCTCCTTTTTCTTGTCTGTTTCTTTAGTCTTTTCTTTGTATTTTCCATTTTCCTTTCGTAATGATTGTCTTTTCCTTGTTTCTCTTTATTAATCATTTTTTTCTGTTACTTTCTCCTCTCTGTCTATCTAAAAATCTCATCCCATCCTAATTACTTTTCTCTTTCTATTACTTTTCCTTCGATCCACTGTTTTGCTTCTCTCCTTCACTCTGTTTGCCTGTTTCTTTAGCTTTATTTGTGTGTATTTCCCGTTTATTTGTCCTCTCTGTCTTCCGTTTTGATAATCTGTCTTTTCCTTGTTTCTCTCTTATCATTGTTTATGTTACTTTCTCCTCTCTGTCTATCTATCCGTGCATCTTATCCTTTTCCAATTACTTTTCTCTCTTTCCATTTATTTCCCTTCGATCCATTCACACCTTCACTTTAGCTCTTACAAACCCACTACGCGTCCTAACCATTAGTCAAACAAACACACAAAAATATATCAAAACCCACTGCGTACTCGCCGCTTACCACACGAACTCCGAGCAAAAAGGGCGCATCTGGTTCGGGGTTCGCGCCTTCCCGTCTTGTTTTGTTTTTAGCAAGCGAGCGTGCGTGCGCCGAGGATGTGTTGGCGGCGTGCGCGAATCTGGCAGACGACGTGCCTGCGTTCAACAAGAGGAAAAGAAAGATTTGATCGTGAGCAGACACTTTGTTCTATTTGATTGGGCGTTGGGGATGGTGTGTGTGTGATGTCCATTTCTTAATCGTGTGTGTGTATCTATTTCTTAATCTTGTTGGTTTGGATTGTTGGAGGAATATCTGTTAGAAGTACTGAAAACAGTCAAATATTAAGATTTTATTTACAAATGGTGGTAATGTTTTGCGAGGACAAAACTTTTTTTTTTGACAGAGAGAGAGATAGAGAGAAAGAGAGAGAGAGAGGGGGGAAGGGAGAGAGAGAGAGAGAGAGAGAGAGAGAGAGAGAGAGAGAGAGAGAGAGAGAGAGAGAGAGAGAGAGAGAGAGAGAGGAGAGAGAGAGAGGAAAGGAGAGAAAGAGGAACACAGTCAGAAACACAGACAGAAAGAGATCGAAAAGGGGGAAGGAGACCGAAAGAATGAAAAAGATGTAGAAAAAGATGGACAGAAAGATAAAGAGAAGTCCTTTTTTTTCTTTGGCAACCATGCTTTTACGACGAGAAAAAGACAAAAATTGCTGTTAATGGATCTCCCGTAAATATGGCCTTTTTAAACGACCAATTTCTTCACTGACGACACAAGTTTTACGAGAAACGTTTTCATGTTTTTTGATAAGCCGGGTACGAAGCTGCAGGCAAATAAAAACTGGAAAATGATTTTAGATGATTTCACATACTTCTTGTTTTCCGACATGATAATTGAGATGAGCACTCTTCTTCAAGTATTTATTTCCTACATTAAATATCATCTCAAACATCAAACCGACCACCACGTTTCCTATAGGAGACTTTTTTTTTTTTTTTTACTTTACGCCCCTTCCTGACCCCTGTCTGACCTCCACCACCATCATCATTCAGATGACCCAGAATGTGACCCTCTCCCCTCCTCCCTCCACCACTCTCCCCTATTCAGACCTTGATTCCTATCCTTACACTGACCACGTGACCTAAATGTGTCTATATGTTATCATTGACTAGTACCGTAGGAACCCCTAAACTCGTTCCTTGATTAACTCGTTCCTTGATTAGAGGTTGCCTAATTACCATATACAAAAATTTGAGATTGTTCTCTCCATATGCAGATCTGTAGGGGAAACAAGAAAAAGAAGGAGGAGGAGGAGAAAGAGAGAGAGAGAGAGAGAGAGAGAGAGAGAGAGAAGAGAGAGAGAGAGAAGAGAGAGAGAGAGAGAGAGAAGAGAGAGAGGAGAGAGAGAGAGAGAGAAGAGAAAGAAGAAGGAGAGAAGAGAAGAGAGAAAGAGAAAGAGAGAGAGGGAGGGAGAGAGAAAGGAAGAGAGAGAGAGAGAGAGAGAGAGAGAGAGAGGAGAGAGAGAGAGAGAGAAGAGAGAGAGAGAGAGAGAGAGAGAGAGAGAGAGAGAGAGAGAGAGAGAGAGAGAAGAGAGAGAGAAGAGAAGAGAGAAAGAGAAGAGAAGAGAGAGAGGAGGAGAGAGAAAGGAAGAGAGAGAGAGGGGAGAGAGAGAGAGAGGAGAGAGAGAAGGAGAGAGAGGAGAGAGAGAAGAGAGAAGAGAGAGAGAGAGTTACAGAATAAAGATACAGACATAAAAGTAAGTACTAAAACCTCCATATAAAATACCAGAGACACCCTGGAGAGCCCTGCCAGATGGTGCTGTGCGAATAACCGGGCGCCTGACCACGAATAAGGGCTTTTGCATTTGTTTTTCTCTAGACAGGTTTCTTTGTTGTTGAAAGGGGTTTAAAGTCAACAAGATAAGTTAATGACACGAGTTTTCTTTTTCTTTTTGTCTTTATCTACTAACGTCAGAGATTCTATACTTGCTAAACTATTTTTTTCCTTTAATTTCATCGTTTGTCTGTTATTCTCCCAAAAATCTCAGGGGAAACGAGCGTAGTCTCCCCCCCCCCCACCTTACCCCCAAGCATCAATTTTAACCTCAGTCTTGAGTTTCAAGAAAACCTCACAATTAACTCGCCATACAAACTATTGGTCCAAACTATTTTTTTTTCATTAATTTCAGCGTTTGTCTGTTTATTCTCTCGAAAGATCTCAGGGGAAACGAGCGTAGTCTCCCCCCCCCCCACCCCTACCCCCAAGCATCAATTTCAACCTCAGTCTCGAGTTTCAAGAAAACCTCACAATTAACTCGCCATACAAAACTATTGGTCCAAACTATTTTTTTTCATTAATTTCAGCGTTTGTCTGTTTATTCTCCGAAAGATCTCAGGGGAAACGAGCGTATCCCCCCCCCCCCCTACCCCCAAGCATCAATTTTAACCTCAGTCTCGAGTTTCAAGAAAACCTCACAATTAACTCGCCATACCCAGGAAGTACCCTGTCAGCCCAAGCGGGCAACATACGCCAAAGGGGGTTAGAGATGCCTATCAAATGCGTATTGCAAAAAGAGGATTTAGTGGTCCACCCTTTGACTCGAGGCGCCGATAAATTGCCGAGTGAAGCAAGGTTCGAGTCACGCGGAGACACGGGTCGAGAGTCCAGGTCATAATCGCGTTGTTTGCCTCTGTGTTAATGTTAATGATTTCCTTCATCATCTCCACGGTTATTATCATCGTCATTGATACTGCTGTTGCTGTTCTTATCATTAATGTTGGTTATTTTGTGGTCGTTGTTATTTGCTTTTATTATTATTATTATTATTATCCGATTCATTTCCTCTTGCGTTTTCGTTTTTATTCTTATTCTCCTTCTTGTTTAGGTTGTTACCTGTTATTGGTGTTGTCGTTATTACTATTATTACTGTCATAATTATTCCCTTTCTGAATTTTAATGTGGTCTTTTAATGGATATTATTGTACACACACACACACACACACACACACACACACACACACACACACACACACACACACACACACACACACATATATATATATATATATATATATATATATATATATATATATATATATATATATATATATATGTCTTATGCTCAGCATAGCTGTAATGGAGCGACAAAGGGGATTTCTCCCTATACCCCACAGAGCAATTCCGAAGAAAATCCCCCGTATTTCTTTTCATAGTCTGTAAAAATCCTTAAAGCGCCGAAAAAGCGACATAAATGCGTTTGTCAGACCACCGAAAACGTTATATGACTTGCATAAATTTACCATAAATATGACCACAAAGGCAGGACGTCTTTGTCGAAGCGCCGAGGGGGGGGGGGGGTCAGACCTGCCTCCAGGAGCCATTCGTGTTTTACATATACATATACATACTATACATATATAAATATATACGTACATACGATTGTACATACATACATGCATGCGTACATACGACTGTACATGCATGCGTTCATTCAAATATACTTACATTTATACATACATACATGAATACATATTTACATACATAAAGACATATATACATACATTCATATATGCACACACACACACACACACACACACACACACACACACACACACACACACACACACACACACACACACACACACACACACACACACACACACACACACACA
>NW_020868843.1:385450-390450 GCF_003789085.1 Penaeus vannamei
GTGGACAGATAAGAAGAACAGGTGACAAGAGCTAACAAAGGAATCTCGTGGCGTCTTCAAGAAAAGGGAGGGAGGAAGAGATGTGGAATCTCATTTTCCTCTTTCATTTGAAGTGTAGAGAGGATAACTTACTGGAGAGAGAGAGAGAGAGAGAGAGAGAGAGAGAGAGAGAGAGAGAGAGAGAGAGAGAGAGAGAGAGAGAGAGAGAGAGAGAGAGAGAGAGAGAGAAGCTCGTGTTTCCTATAACGGCCACGTAAAACCTCGACTTTGCTCCTTGGCCGCGAATGCAAGGAAAAGTCGACCTTTCACTCGCTCGAGGTTAAAAGGTTGCTCTGGTGGGATTTTTTTTTTCTTTTCCTTTGATTTACGTTATGATTAATGGAAATAAAGTAACAAAATGTGTTTCTTCCTTCGCTTCGGTTTCTTGCTGTTGATAGTGGAATGTGCAAAGGTCAAAAGGTTAACATTGCAGATGCTGAGCTGTGTTATAAGGGCGAACAACCTTGATACTGAAAAGCAGGTATGTAAATTTCAGAATCTTTAGTCACTCCCTTCTCATGCGCCTCGTTGTCGCTCTTTTAAAATTACAAGTAACCTCGCAGCATATTTTCACTGATTGTGCTAATATAACTACTTACATGCTTATACTTAACCTTGTTCGCATGTGAAGACTACGTAGCTTAACTGACCCAAGTCTCGAAACCTGGTCCTCTCTTCGCAGGTACAAGCTACAGGCTACAGGCTACCTAACTGTAAGATCAAGAGGCAAAGTAACAATTTAGACCTTAGCCTTTTCTTGCTCCGTCATCCAGCCTCGTGCTATAATGCAGTGTACTGAAAAATGACCTGTATTTTGCCGCGATCCATCATCAAGGCACCTGCACGAGGCCTGTTCGGGCGGGATTCAGGTTCGGGCGGGAGTGCTCAGCCCGGCGAAGGTGGGTGCGAGGCGGCGGCTTCTGACGGCCGCTTTTGGGCACGGTTCGGCGACTTGGTTTTGTCCCCTCTGCTAGGTGCGGGAAGCAGCCCATTGTGTGGTTCCTTTGCAGATTGTTGGTAAATACTCCTATTCACATTCCTTCCGATAAAGAAAGAGTCGACGAAGAGAAATGTCTCTTTGGCCCCCGGCGAGGCACTCAGGGGATCGCGATGCACACAGTGACTCAGCACAAGCTACTTGATAACCCGTAACTAAGGACAAACCTTCGTGAGGGTTTTAGAGGAGAGTATTTCCCCTGGGTAACACCTAGGTTTCTCTCGCGGTTCTAGAACTTTCCACGAGTTGAGGCGAAGCGAGCGAGTCAGACGGAGAAAGCCCCGCATCTTCCGACTAGTCACTCACTGCTGTCTCAAACAAAAAATACTGTTTAGCTTTGTTTATTTACTTATTCTTTTACGCGATCCATATTGAGCAATACAGTGCCAAACCACCGAGCATAGAGAAATAGCCCTAAACCATAACAGACGCATAAACAAACGTAACTTAAAAAGGCAACTTCGGCCATTAACTCCGGCGCGGGAACCTCCCACCCCATCCCCTAAGTAGGTCAGAGGCCGATGAAGAGGACCGTCACCTCTCTCCCCCATGTCCTGCTTCTTGCCTGGCAGCCTGCATCACGACGAGCAATTCCGTATGCAGACCAGTCGTACGCAGTCTTCCCTTGCAGGCTACCAGGCTGACGCTCCTCGCCTGTACACGAATTTTCCTTCTTCTCCGGAGTGAAGATAAAAGCGCCGCCAAGCCAGATCGCGCCTCTTTGGGAATTCGTAATGAACGCTGATGGAAGACGCTGCCCTTCCGTGTCTGTTATCTGCGAGACGTTATCGGCCCAGTGCAGCGGGAGACGAGCTGTGTATCTGGATGTATTCTGATGAAGACTGACCTCATTCTGTGAATAAACGAGTTATATGTCCGAGTTCATGACAGCCTTCGTGTTTATGCTGACGCGTGTAAGCGAGCTCACACCAAAACCTTTCTTTTGTTGTCCGCTGCACGCGCAGATGAATATGAATAGGATTCTAATTATAGTATGTCATATAATATGATAACATAATTATAGAGGCACTAGAAAAAAATCAACTTAATGTGAAACAATGTGATTATAAGTTAGAGATTTTCAAATGTATTGTCTGGGATGATTTTAGATTCCCCTCAGCCAAATGCCATACTGAGACGCGGCGGTGGCTCTCACGTATAAGGAATACACGACCCGGAAAGAGCGAATCGCAGTCTGTGTGCTGCGGTAGAGGGGGTCGAACGCCTTTGACAGCATTTGTCTGTTGTGCTTTTTAAAAATTCGTATCGTTTGTAATTATCTGTTAATGAAGGAAACAGTGGATACAATGGAAACGCATTCATTGTTTGATTTTCATGAAAAAAAGATTCCCGAGAACTCGCCGTTATTTGAGAAGAGGAGCGCAGACTGAAAATTAATAAAAAACACAAAGAAAACAAGAAAAAAGAAAAGTAAATATGTGAATCTACCGGTATTACCTTATTGTTATTTTGCCCATGTAAAAGCAGTGAGAGAGCTACCTGGAGAAGAGGATATTGACATCTATGGACAGGGAACAATGAGCATAGAATCTCATTGTGTTAACCAATAAAGACTAAACGTACTAACTAGAGCACAGCAGCTCCTCGTAGGTCCGCAATACTTTCTTTCACTTATATGGAAACTGGGCAACACTTTACAAAGCCAACGCCGTTTAAAACAAGCAGTTTAAGGTTCCCGAGAATCTATGTTAGCTTGGAAGAATCTAAGGCTCTTGATTTCTATTGCGGAGACGAGTTTCATGCTTGGCCGACAAGGACGCCGAGCCATAAATTACATGTTTTTTTTTACTCGGTCATGAGAGGTAATGCGGTCAGCGCGACCCTGCCAAGATGCGCATGCGATGTGCATACTCTCCGACCTTTCCCTGCATATGATAACTCAACTCCCCCACATTCCTTCGAAGCACACACACACATCAGTGCTTACGTGCAAACAACCACACCTTTTCCTCACCCACACATCCTGAATGCATACACACACACAAACAAACAAACACACACACACACACGCTAAAAACCTGCTCACACCTATGTCTTCACCTTGAGGAGGAAGTAAGGGCCTTTGCCACCATTGTTTATGCTATCTGTGTCTTTGCTTCGGCAGGCAGACAAAGAGATAGATAGATAGATAGATAGATAGAGAGAGATCATCTACATCTACCAAGACGGCCTAATTAAGCAGGGCAATGAGGAGGCGGCGTTTGTTGCCTTAGAGAAGGGAGGGAGAGTGAGAGAAGAGAGAGAGAGAGAGAGAGAGAGAGAGAGAGAGAGAGAGAGAGAGAGAGAGAGAGAGAGAGAGAGAGAGAGAGAGAGAGAGGAGAGAAGAGAGAAGAGAGAAACATGAACATATGTGATGAACAGATGGTTGTTTATCAATAGCGCAAATAACGCCAAGAAAAGCGGGACTCGAACATATATATCTTCGAATATCTTTGTCTTTTTCGTCACTGTTTTTTTTTTCTATATAATTTACTTCGGTGTTAATTATCGGAAATACCTCAAAGTCGACAACAATTACTGCACAAACAAAGCCAGGCGAGATAATGGGCCAAAAAAGAGAGAGAGAAAAAAAAAGAAAGAAAAAAAAAAAAAACACTTCTCAATTGGCTAATTTCCTTTTCAATGCCCATAAACAAAAACAACAACAACTAAAGTACATGTCTCTCTGGACAATAAAATCCAACACGCTTTGGCTTCTTCTGCGGGATTCCCAGAGTCTTAAGATGCATGGAAGGGCCTGTCAGCTGCGTTTTGCCGATGGTACCGACCTCCTGTAAGCGTGTTTTTCTTTATGATTATTCTCCTTCGCGTCTGTTTTAGCTGTGTGTTTTTATTTATCTTTTTGTTTGATTTATTTGTATGTATTCGTTGATTCACTGATTTATTTGTTTGTTTATTTACTTGTCTGTTTATCTATTTATTCATTTATTTATGATTTGAGATTACTATGCTTTATCATGATTCTACGAATGTTGTAGAAATCAGGAATCTTTAATGATGTTGGTATTGTAAATCGCTTGTGTGTGCGCAGTTGTTTGGTTCAAAGAAATGAGATACGAAATTTGATTTGACTTTATACATAAGGAATAAAAAGGAAAAACTTTGAATCACATGCCCTTTACTAAAATATCAATTGCTCGTTGTTATCAGTCTAAGGCATTCATTTACAACAGGAAAAAGGATGAGACGATTGACAGTATTGTTCATGAATTGTTTCCGTGTTCAAAGTGGGATGAACAGCTTTCGTTTTACTACTGGCAATTTGAAAATATTATTGCCATGGGCCCAGCTTACGTGTCGAGCATAACGTGGCATCAAAGCTTGTTAGTATAAGATCCTTGCGTCGAAAGAGGTCAGAGGAGGAAATATTTGTCAACGACCGTTTAAGCCGTGCTCCTAGTCGTGTTTTTTTTCTCTCTCTTTTTCTTTTGTAACGGTTTTGTCAAGACTTTTTAATTCCAGTCACACGCTTATACTGTTTCTGGTGTGATAGTGCCAGAATTCTCACGTACTCAAAGTCTGATTTCTTTCGGACTGGGAAATGAAATGTGATCAGAACGACAACGTATTCCCAATGGCCGTTAACCTAGCCTATACCCTGAACAAAATGGCGTTTTCCAAGCCAATAACGGCGCCCTGGCCTCCATACATCGCGGCAAACCTTTAGCAACCATATTTAAGGCGGAGGCTCGTAAACAGAATATACGAGTTTCGCTCTTATCGACAGGTGACATTTAGCATTATTTTAAAGCAACATTAGGCAGTTATCCTGGGCGGTCGGGGGTCTTCTACGGAACAGCTGGGATCCGGGGGTCAGCTCGTCCGGACGCCCACCTCCACGGTCTCCTCCTGGACCCCGACTTGCCACCAATCTCAAACGGATATTAGATTACCAGCTCTTCTTTCCTTGCGCTCATCCGATACCCCGTTTTCTCATACGATT
>NW_020868843.1:405450-410450 GCF_003789085.1 Penaeus vannamei
CCTCTTTCTCTCTCTCTCCTAATTCATGCATTTAAGAGAACGGAGAGAGCAAAGGCTTTCGAGAATCTGCTGGACTCGAAATATCATCCTCTCCTTCTTTCCTTTCCTTATTCTCCTTTTCTTATTCTCCCTCCCTTACTCCCTCCACTTCATTGTCTCTCTCTCTCTCTCTCTCTTACTTCCATTTTCTCCTTTGCCTTTCTTACATTCCCTTTCATCTTTCACTCCTCTCTTGCACTTTTTTTCTTCTTCTTTTTTCTTTTTACATTCAAGGTGTCAACACACTATTTTCTTCTCTTTTCCTTCGCCTTCCATCGGGTTAAAATCCACCTCGTTTTTTCCCGTCGAGTCATTCGCTCTAACAACATATCCAAAGGCTTTTAGTCATGCACATGTCCTCAGCGGCAGACATATTTAGACTGCATGATGTTTAGCCTTGTCAGTCTCTAATGCAGATAATATATGCGATCGTGAATAAACTTCCGGGAGAGTGTCTATAAATGCACTAACAAAATCTCCATAAAGGGGTCTTATTATGCATGGCAATGCAGCATATTTTTTTTCTATCGACTACACAGATGACATCATCTATTGCCATGACATGGGGGAGGGGAAGGGGAGGGGGGGGAGGGGAAAGGGGAGGGAGGGAAGGGGGGGGAGAAGGGAGGGGAGGGGGAAGGGAGGGGGGAAGGGGAGGGGGAGAAGGGAAGGGAGGGAAGGAGGGGAAGGAGGGGGAAGGGAGGGGAAGGGGAGGGGGAAGGGGAGGGAGGGGAGGGGAGGGGAAGGGGGGAGGGGAGGGAGGGGCGAAGAGGGGAAGGGGAGGGGGAAGGGAGGGGAAGGGGAGGGGAAGGAGGGAAGGGAGGAGGGAGGGAAGGCGGGGAAGGGAGGGGGAAGGGAGGGAAGGGGGGGGGAAGAGAGGGAAGGAGGGGGAGGGGAAGGGATGTTTGGATGCAACGCAAGCAAAAAACTCTAATGCTGATTTGCAAAATCGACGCATGAAAAAGGGAAAATGAAAGAATGTCAGTCAAAGAAGTGCAAGTTTTTTCTCCATTTTTTGTACATTTTTTTCCTTTCCTGTTTTTTTTTCTTTTTTTCTTTTTTCTTTTTTTACGCTTACAAGGCCGACGACTTTTTTCGGAAAACACTTGTGGATTAAGAGAAAAAATATGAAAAAAACTGCTTGCACTGTTCTTTATACAATATAAATGAATATTAATTCAAAAGGAAATACAAATAAAAAGACGTTGCTATTATTGAACATACTATTTGGAAAGCCAAACCTGCTATTTTACAACATGACAAAGGATAAACAAAATATGCCCTAATCTCGTTTTAATTACCTTGAATGATGGTAACAACAACGGCAGTGATAAAAAAAACTCATGATAAAAATGGCACTAATGGTTCTGAAAATAGGATGAACCAGACAACAAAAAAAAAAAAAAATAATAAAAAAAAAAGAATAAAAGCAAAAGTGTACGTGGAATTCCATCGTAAAAAAAAAAAAAAAAAAGGTAAAGGGTGTAATGATTATGTAATCATACTTTTGGTGCATTGCCTTGCTGTTCATATTTTTGTATTGCTATCATTCCCATCATAATCAGAATGATAATGAGAATAGCAATGATAATGAGAATCATAATAGTAATGAAAACAAGAATAATACTAATAGTAATAACAATGATAAGTATGATACCAATGATAATGCTCATAATAAAAATGGTAATAATAATAATGATAATAATAATGATAAGGATGATAATGATAATAATAATGATGATAGGGTTATCAAAATTTCTAACTTTCGACCCTCAATGTGTGTCAAATTTCAAACACACAAACGCACACACATACAAAGAAACACAAACAAATTTTAAATGAATGAATAAGGGGTTGAATAACGATGACTAGGCTGGTTGAAGAGGATAAATTGGGGGTAAGAAAAAAACATCAAGAATAACTTTACCCTTAATAATGATTGATTTTAGGGGTAGAATAAGTAAATTCCTTAAATAGGTATTTCAGGAACAGAGGAATCTTTACCTATCTGAATGCTATCATATAGATGACATTGCCACTGTTATTATTATTATTTTTATCATAACTATTATGATTATTATTACTGTTGTTATTATCCCAAATTAATGGAGGATAGAGGTCAGAATTTACCAAATACTTTCTAGTCATTATTAATGCTATCAACACCACTACCATTATCATAATCATTCACAATATACAAGCTTGTTTATTCAAATAATCCCTCTGATTGTTCATAATTCCTTTGACTCGTAACGAACATGAATCATAAACAGAAAACAAAGAAAGAAATAAAGTGAAATAAATCATACAGAATAACCCTTTCAATAGTGAGGTATGGTGGTGAAGGCGCCCCTTGTCACCATAGAGAGAGGTCAGGGTACAATAGGAGTAATGAAGGTGATGGGGAGGAAGGAGAAGCAGGAGGATGAGAAGGAGGATGAGAAGAGGAAAAGGGTGAAGGAGGAAGGGAGGAAGTGAAAGAGGAGGGAAGAGGTGATGAAGAGGAAGGAGGGAGAAGGAGGAGAAGGGAAAAGGAAGAAAATGAAAGAGGAGTAATGAAGATGGTGGAGAGGAAGGAGGAGAAGGAGGAGAAGAGGAGGAAGGGGGAAGGAAGAAAGTGAAAGAAGAAGGAAGAGGTGATGGAGAGGAAGGAGAAGAAGGAGGAGAAGGAGGGGGAGAAGGGAGAAGGAAGAAAGTGAAAGAGGGGGGAAGAGGTGATGGAGAGGGAGGAGGGAGAAGGAGGATGAGAAGGGGAAAAATGTGAAGGAGGAAGTGAGAAAGTGAAAGAGAGGAAGAGACGATGGAGAGGAAGGAGAAGAAGGAGGAGAAGGAGGATGAGAAGGGAAAATGGGTGAAGGAGAACGAGGATGAGAAGGGAAAAATGGTGAAGGAGGAAGGGAGGAAGTGAAAGAGGAGGGAAGAGGTGATGGAGAGGAAGGAGGGAGAAGGAGGAGAAGGAGGAGAAAGAGGATGAGAAGGGGAAAAAGGTGAAGTAGGAAAGAAGGGAGGAAGGAAAGAAGTGAAAGAGGAGGTGAAGGAAGGGAAGGAAGGCAAGAGAGGCGAATGAGAGGAAGAAGCAATAGAAGGAATGGGATAATGTAACATAATGAATGAACAAAAAGAAATAATCACAATATGAAAAGAAATGGAACGTTTCGATCGCCAAGATTTCCTCTTCAGACGAAGATATTTTCCCGGTTATTTGTTTCGTCTTAAGAGGATCTCTTGACGTGTTCGAAACGTAGCGTTCATTTTCTTTTCATATTCTGGCTTTGCTTTCTTTCATCTCTGTGTATACTTTACTGTCTTATTCATGTTCACAAATATAATAATATAATGATATCTTGATAATCATAAATTACTGCTATTCACTGCCAATCATTTTCCCCCTCCTCCTCCTCCTCTTCCCCCTCCTCCTCCTCTCTCCTCCTCCTTCTTCCTCCCCCTCCTCTCATCTTCCCCTCCTCCATCTTCCCCCTCCCCCTCCTCCTCCTCCTCCTCCTTCCTCCTCCTTCCCCCTCCTCTTCCCCCCCTCCTCCTCATCTTCCCCCCTCCTCTCCCCTCCTCCTCCCTCCTCCTCCTCCTCCTCCTCAAAATAAAAAACCTAGGAGCAGAACAAGAAACAGAAGAAGGAGGATAAGAAACAAGAGCACAAGAAAGCGAAAATGCGCCTCGGAGAACGAAACCCTCGGATCCGGGACTCTCTTCTCCTTCAAGATGTCCGTCTGAGGGAGAAGGAAAGGCGAGATGATATCAAGACTTTTTGAATGCGATGGTTTATCTTCAGTACAGGAGGGAGTAGGAGGATGAAAGGGAGGGTATAGGAAGAGTGAAAATGAGATGGGGAACTGGGGGGGGGGGAGGGAGGAGAGGAGGGAGGAGGAAGGAGGAGGAGGTGGAGGCGGGAGGAGGAGGAGGAGGAGGAGGAGGGAGGAGGAGGAGGAGGAGGAGGAGGAGGAGAGGAGGAGGAGGAGGAGAGGAGGAGGAGAAGGAGAAGGAGGAGGAGGAGGAGAGAGAGAAGGGGAGGGGGGGAAATGCGGGGGAGGAGAAAAAATAAAAGGATGGAGGAGAACGTTAAGATGAGATGGAAGAGGAAGAGGAGTAGGAGCAGGGGTAGGGGGATGAGGATGAGGATGGAGTGGAGGTGATAGGAGGTGAGAGGAGGAGAGGAGGGAGGAGGAGGAGAAGGAGGAGGAGAGTGCAGGAGTGGGAAGAGGAAGGGAAGGAGGAGAGGAGGAGAAGGAGGAAGAAGAAGAAGAAGAAGAAAGAAGAAAAAGAGTTGAGGAGGAGAGGGAGGGAGTTGAGGAAGAGGAAAAAAGAAAAAAAGGTGTTGGATAAGAAAAAGATGGAGGAGGGGAATGAAAAATAAGATGTGAAGGAAGAGGAGGAGAAGGAGAAAGGTGGAAGGAGAAGAAGAAAAGGAGATATTGGAGGAGGAGGTAGAAGAAGAAGAAAAAGAAGGAGAGAGGGGAAGAAGGAGAAGAGGAAGAGAGAGGAGGAGGGAAGGAGGCATAATAAGAAGAAAACTGGGAGGAAGGGAGAAGAGTAGTAACAGGAGCAGACAGAGGAAAAGGGAGAGGAGAAGCAGGCGAGGGGAGGGAAGGAGGAGGAGGAGGAGAGGAGGAGGAGAGGAGGACCTGGAGATGACGAAGCGAGATCCTCCGACACACGGATCTTTTTTTTTTCTCTCTCTTGATGTTTATAAATAATTCTGATCCAGCATCTTCCTTAATGCCAAAAACCCACGAACTAAACAGAACTAAAAAAAAAAAAAAAAAACGATTTAATAAACACCACACAACTTATTTACTCAAAAAAACAATAACAATAAACAAAAGAGGATCCAAACCCACGCGACAAAAGAAATAAAACAAGTGAGCATCGGATAATTGCCGAGCGCCATTAATGCTTTTCTTGAGGTGTCATGGCGGTTCTTTTATAGCAAGGTGTAATTATTAATC
>NW_020868843.1:427950-435450 GCF_003789085.1 Penaeus vannamei
ACACACACACACACACGCACACACACACACACACACACACACACACACACACACACACACACACACACACACACACACACACACACACACACACACACACATACACACACACACACACACACACACACACCACACACACACACACACCCACAACTATATATATATATATATATATATATATATATATATATATATATATATATATATATATATATATATATATATATATATATATATATGCATACGTGGGTACAGTATATGTATTTATATACATATGTGTACATACATACATACAGACACACACACACACACACACACACACACACACACACACACACACACACACACACACACACACATATATATATATATATATATATATATATATAGTATATATATATCTTCATTGACATTCATACCTTTTCTACATTTATCAAAATGAATACGGTTCATATATATATATGTATATATATATATATATATATATATATATATATATATATATATATATATATATATATATATATATATGTGTGTGTGTGTGTGTGTGTGTGTGTCGTGTGTGTGTGTGTGTGTGTGTGTGTGTGTGTGTGTGTGTGTGTGTGTGTGTGTGTGTGTGTGTGTGTGTGTGTGTGAGTGTGTGTGTGTGTATTCATACGCACACACACACACAACACACACACACACACACACACACACACACACCACACACATGTACATATATTTGTATATATGAATATATGTGTACATGTATAAGTATATATATCTATATATATCTATATATATATATATATATATATATATATATATATATATGTATGTATATATATATATTTATATATAATAGCGTGTGTGTGTAGATGTATATTTATACATCTATATACATACACATCTTTCTTTCTCTCTCTGTATGTATGTATGGTATAATATATATATATATATATATATATATATATATATAATATATATATATATATATATATATATATATATATATATATATATATATATATATATATATATATATATATATATATATATGTAGGTAAATGTATACGAACACACACACATATACACACTTACACACACACACACACACAAACACACGCATAAAAACATATACGAGCACACTGACACACGCACGCGCAATCACACAAAATTTTTGGAAATAATTGCTTCTTTCCTGTACATCCACGAGTGTCTCCGTCGAAAACCGAGTTAATTCTCATATCTTTTCGTATCGTGTGAGCTTAGCATAACAGCGATCAAGCTTCGTGCATTCTTACACGTAAAACTCCCGTGATGAAATGTCTTCGTAGTTTTTTTTTTTTTTTTTTTTTTTTTTGCATTTCTGTATGATGAAACCTTTGCAAGTCGTTCATTATACATTTTATACATCAAGCAGTGTAATAATTCTTCCTGCTCTTACAAAGGAAGTTCAAGGGTTACGCTGCTCAGTGCCTTTTTAATTATTACCAGGACGAGCCACTTTTCGGTAATTCCAGGGTATTTTCATAAAAAATATTTCCCAACAATCTATCTTACTTATTTCCTCGAACCAAGAATATGGAAACAAGGAGACGGCGTATATATATATATATATATATATATATATATATATATATATATATATATATACTTTGTAATGTAATCATATCTACTATGAAATAGAATTATACATTTTCATCCTATGTCTTGCGTATTCAGGCCAATTACTAATGAAAAAATATTTGACTATGAGGTATAAAAAAGGAGAGGAAGAGGAGAAGGAGAAGAGTGATAATGTTATAATAGTTTGGGCAAAGAGAGCAATAAGAAGAGGAATAGGAGTAATGGGAATGTTCTGGTATGTTTAAACGAGGAAGAAGAAGAGAAGAGGAGGAGAAGGAGAAGGGGAATAATAAGTAAAAAAAAGTAGAGAAAGAGAACAATAATTTGAGGAACAGGTGTAAAATCATAAATATAACCTGAAAAAAGAAGATGAAAGAAAGACGTAAAATAATAATAAAAGAGATAACTTAAGATAATATTGAAATGATAATGATAAAGATAACAATGATAGTAACTGTCCAATTTATGAACAACATTAATGCAATCATTAACATTGTTAATATGATATATTGGTGGTAATGGAAATAACAATAATAATCATCGTACAGTGAACATAAACATACTAATATTACTAATGAAAATTATGATAGTTTATTAATAACACAAACGATGCTAATAAAAACCCCGAGCAAGAACAATGATAATGACAAATATAATAGGGATGATGATGATGACGATGATAACAATAATAGAAGCAACAGAAATATGAATGATAATGATAATGATGGTGATAATGATAATGATAAAGATAAAGATAAAAATGATAATGATTATGATGAGAATGTTGGTAATTATGATGATAATGATAATAATAATAATGATAAGTAATAACTATCATATGATGATGATGTGACAGATGATAGTGATAATGATAATGATCATCGTAATCATGGTAATACTGATAATAAATTACCATTATTAATAGTAATGATGATGAGAACAATGATAACAATGGTAATGACAGTATTGATAATAACAATAACAACGTCAATAATAATGATTATAATAAAAATAACAATTATATAATGATGATGACCATAATGCTAATAATTATGGTGATTATGATGATAACAATAATAATGATAATAGTAATGATGATAGTAATACTGATAATGATAATAATAGTAATGATGATAATAGCGGTAATGATAATATCAACAATGATAATAATGATAATTCTTAAAACCCACGGTCTTATTGGCTGTTACTTAACCACCGAGTTCGAGACGCCTTGCTTCGACACCACGACCGGTGCTGCTCCGCGTGCGCGTGAGCTGGTGATGAGGTGTTGAACGGAGAGCTCCTCTCTCCACCGGCGCCACTCGTCCACACTTTTTTTTCGTATTTTCCAAGGTTTGTTTTCATTTGATAGGAATAGGATTAAAGTCTACAAGATTATGTAGCCTTTAAAATAGGTAGGGTTTGGTGAAGGATATTGGGTTTCTGAATGTATTGATAATATGTTTCCGTAATTAAAATAAGAATTAATGTGTTTTAATTCTTTCTTCATTAGAAACTGATAAGCATTAATGTGTTTATTTTAATTATTTATTCATTTGAAACTGATCATAAGACATTAAACATATTGAATAAGAGGAAAAGACAAAATTAAATTAACTACCCAAGTATAAAGATTGACAGAGATTGAATATACTCTATTATAATAAATTATATTAAGTGACATACTATGAGATTAAGATTCTTAATTTGATATGACCAAATGACTAAAATTACAATGAACAAAATATCTAGCTAAAATATATCAGAAGAAACATACAAGGACTTGATGATTGTACACTCTGAACAATCTTTATCTACGACGGGAGTTGAGCTTGGCCATACCGGGCCACTGCATAACTGGCCACGGCTCGTTCATGTACTCTAGTTGTGATATAATAACAATAATGATAATAGGAATGATATAGATAATTATTATTATTATCACTATTATTAGCATCATTAATACTAGTACTGCTACTACATCTACTGCTACTACTACTAATAACAATAATAACAACAATGATAAGTGTTATGATAATAATGATAATGATAATGAAAAATCGTAATGATAATGATAATGATAGCCTGATAATGATATGATGATAATAACAATGATGATAATGATAATAATAATATGATAATGATAATGATAATGATAATGACAATAATGATAATGACTGATAATTATAGTAATGATTATAGTAACAATGATAATAATGATAATAGTAATATTAATGATAAAGATAAGGGTAATATTGATAATGATAACAACATCATTATCATAATGATCATGATTAAAATTATAACAAAAATGATTGCTATAATATAAATGATAATGATGATGATGATGATCTCAATAATAATAATAGTAATAATAAGGATGACAATAATACTAATAATAGTGATGGTGATAATAATAATAATAAAACTAATAATGATAATAATAGTGATAATAATAATAGTAATAATAAAATTAATAATGGTAATAATAATGATAATAGTAATAATAATAATGATGATAATAGTAATAATAATAATGATGATAATGGTAAGTAATAATGCTTATGATAAAGACAATAACAATAATGACAACGGTGATAATAAACGTAATAATGATAGTACTACTAATGATGATGATAATGATAACGATAACGACAGTGATAATAGTTTTAGTAATAATGATACAACAACAACAACAACAATGATGATAATAATAACAATAAAGACAATGATAAAGATAATAGTAATGACAACGATAAAAGTAATCAGAATAATAATAATAATCAAAATAACGAGAAGTAGAGGGCGGAGAAATATTACGTGCCCACAATGCTAAACTTATCATCGCCATTCATTGCAATTAGAATGATGATAAGGCTATCAATCATTCAAGCCATTATCTATATATCCTATTAAAAACCGCACATATCTTCCACAATGATAATCCTAACAAGGAAACCCCCGTGGAAGAACAATAATAATCCTAACTAACGTATTCCTGATGAAGAACCAAGGGTGCGAGCAGTAAGTTGCAGGTCAGAGAACCTGTCCTATTAACAGGTCCAAGAAGCTGCTAGAGAAACCGGGTGTGGGAGATTTTCTAAGGGTGAGAGAGCGTCTTAAGGGTGTGGGAGATTTTCTAAGGGTGAGAGAGCGTCTTAAGGGTGTGGGAGATTTTCTAAGGGTGAGAGAGCGTCTTTAGGGTGTGGGAGAGGTGAGAGAGCGTCTTCTAAGGCGTCTTCTAAGGTGAGATTTTTCTCTCGTTGAGATTTTCTTTCTTCGGGTTTTTCGGATTTTTTGTGAGGATTTTTTTTTGTTGATACTTTTTTTTTTTTTTTTTTTTTTTTTGGGTGGGTGAGAGAAATGTCAAACTGTTTTGAAGGGAAGGAACGTATCAGAAAGGGATCTTTCGGGCGTGCGCGCTTGTGTGTGTATGTGTGTGTGTGTGTGATATTAATTATACTACAATTCATGCTGTGATTATTACTTAAATCTCAACCCTTCAGGCCCATTAGGTGCTTTCAACCCCATGTCTGGAGCGGACCTGCCACTGGCCCTCATTAAACAAGGTGACTCAACTAACTAGGGCGAGCAGGTAACAGTGATGAGAAAAAGCGTTACCCAGTATAGTTGTAATGGTCATATTAATATTGTAAGGACTATAGCTACTATCTACATCAACCCAGTTGTTATTATCATTGTCATTGATATTGTCATCATAAGAATCATCACAGAAATGGTAATCTAGCCATCATCATCATTGTGACAAAGCTAGCAAAGCGACAAAGCATTATTATTTCAGTGATAATCATAACAGCAAGAAATTGGATACTTGTATCATTTTCAGAAAAGAAACTATATATCATGATATATAATAATTGCAATGATCGTAATAAGACCTGCAGACTCTACACACACACACACACACACACACACACACACACAAAGAAAGAAATTAACAAAAAGCATTTAACAAGCATACACATGGTAATAAGAAAGCAAAACTATCTAACACATTATTCCTTATATAGTAATACTGCAAACATTACCCTGCCTATGTTTTCATACAAAAAGAAAGAAAGAAAGAAAGAAGAAGAAGAAGAAGAAGAAGAAGAAGAAGAAGAAGAAGAAGAAGAAGAAGAAGAAGAAGAAGAAGAAGAAGAAGAAGGAAGAAGGAGAAGGAGAAGGAGAAGGAGAAGGAGAAGGAGAAGAAGGAGAAGAAGAAGAAGAAGAAGAAACAGCATATTGTGCAACCTTGTCCTAATCCATCTCCGTCCCTTGCAACAACAACTTAAACAAACAACCACCTTTTTATCAGGACAGTTATGGCGGATGAGTCGACGTTATCGCCAATTATATCCTAATGAAGGCGGTAAATATAGCAACAAATAACAAAGCTTTAATTTCTTATCTCAACGTCTCACGTCTTTTTTTTTTTAGGCATGGGTAAAATTCGTTAGGCCTATATAAAGTGGCCTACTAACACCGGGGAGAAGAAAGGGGATTAAACTCTCTCTCCCTCTCTCTCTCTCTCTTCTCTCTCTCTTCTCTCTTCTCACTCTTCTCTCTCTCTCTCTTCTCTCTCTCTCTCTCTCTTCTCTCTTCTCTCTCTCTCTCTTCTCTCTCTCTCTTCTCTCTTCTCTCTCTCTCTCTTCTTCTCTCTCTCTCTCTCTCATTCTCTCTCTCTTCTCTCTCTCTCCCTCTCTTTCTCTCTGTTTGTTAATTTCTCATTAGATTAAACACCGATATTAGGAGATTAATGCGATATCGATAAAAATTGAAACAGTCTTAAGCTCGCTGTCAAAATATAAGATGAATATAGAAATAGACAAAATAAGAGACATGATGATGATAATAGAAATAATGATAAAGTTAATGATAATGATAATAAGGATTATCCTCATGTGTTTTTATCATTACTCTTATCACATTATTATTATTGTTATTATAGATGTTTTACATCATGATGATTAATAGTAATATAATAATAGAAATAATGATATTAATCTCATTATCATTATCATCACATTATAATCTTAGCACTGTTTTTATCATTACTCTTATCATTACATTATTATTATTAATATTATCATTATTATTTATCATATCAATATTATTATTATTGTCATTATTATTATTATCCTCACTATCGTTATCATTATCATTTCTTTTCATTATCATTTCCTTATCATTATTACTATTATCATTACCACTATTGTTATTATCATTACTATAATTACAATCATTATAATTATCATTATCATCACTATCTTTATCAATATTACTATCAATATCATTATCACTTTTTAATCATCATTGTTATCCTTATCATTACCATTATCATCATTACTATTTTTGTTATCATCAGTACTATTACTACTGTTGTAATTATTACTATTATTAGCAGATCTAACATTTTACTATCACCACTATCACAGGTGACTATTTTTTTTTGTAAGAACAAGAGTAAATTCAAAATCACTTCAAGAAAAATGCTGAAATACCAGTCACGCTGAGAAAGAAGTTCAGTCAGATGCAATCGGTTTAACGGTTCCTCCGACGGTAGTGTTTACCCCCAACGCGTATCCATTCGCTCCCACATTTTTGGGGTACGAAAAAAAGTTAGAGTTAGAACAAGCAAGATTGTTAATGAGGTCTTTCAGTGTCTTGAAGGCAAGATCGGCCGTGCTTGTTTCCTTGAAGTTGTTATTATCATTGCCACTATGATCATTATCACTATTATTATCATGATCATTTTCATCGGTATCGTCTTCATCATTGTTATTATAAGCATCATTATTATAGTTATTATTAACACCTATTATAAATTTTTTTTGTCATTATCATTGTCATTATTATCATGATCTTTATTATTATTATTATCATCAT
>NW_020868843.1:445450-452950 GCF_003789085.1 Penaeus vannamei
TTCAGTTCAAAACGAACATTTCTTTTAAAAAGCGACGGTGCGATGTGAACACTGTAGAAAGCTATGATTTACTTTTTTTCTTATGAAAAGCGTTGACGTACATGTTTCTGAAGGCAAGCTCGAGGGCAGCGATGACCTCTGCTGTCAGTGTTCCAGGTTATTTTGGATTTCCTGACAAGTGTAGGATTTTAATCCGAGGATGGATACGATCATCGTATAAAGGATATAATCAGATATCTTACGTAGGAACTAAGGAATGACATATGTAGGATATAAATATATACTGTACAGATTAATTTCATTGCACTGTTTGATGTTATCATTATTGGTTGAATATGATTATTTCAAAGAAGTATATATTTCCATGAGGAAATTCGTGATTAAAATGTAATTTCATTTTGATCATAATGTGTACTCGTAGGATATGTTCCTCCTGCTCATCTGGAGAATTCAATCCTACATTCATTCATACACGCGATTCGTTCCCTTCACAAATTAATTCTGTTTAAGAAATGTATTACTGATGGTTGTGCCCGGCATTAGCAGCATATGCTATCTACACGTGGAGTATGCTCACGTATAACAGCATTTAATTTCCTTACGAATATAGGACATAACGGAACTGAATATGTGGTCATCTGTTGTAGCATACTTACCTACATAAGGATATCATCACAACACACAACCATATGTTTTCATTCTAACGTAAAAAGCATATCAAATTTTCGTAGTCTACGGAAGGTAATCTTAATATGTAGGATATCAAGCAGAATTGAAGGATATGCCTTGTTTGTAGGATATGGTAACACTAGAGTGGGCGGGGCTTAGCGGGTGCAACGTACGGTAACTCCACTCGTGACGTCATAAACCGTGCCCCTCCCACCCAGTCGTATCTATTCACCTTCCGCGTCTCTGATTCGGCGACCGCGTGTACCCCGTGTCTTCTTCATTTCGACGCGAGACACGGGGATCTAAATGCTTGGGAAAGATGTAGTGGCTTTTTCGTATGTCTTTAAAAAAAATCGTAGGGTGTTTCATTTCCCAATAGAAGATAGAAGAAAGAAAAGAGACATAAAAGACGCAGGACGAAAAAAACAAAACAAAAATGTATGAATGAGTCAGGTTTGTCTTTTTTGCAGCCTGACTCGACCGCGCGGAATTTCTTTTTCTTTCTTTCTTGTCATTTCGTGGCCAGCGGTGTGATGCCTTTTTGCCGATAAAAAACGTAACACTATCTGACAAATCAATTTTACCGTTCAGTAACCTAGGGGAAAAAGGCAGATTTCAACGAAGTTTATAGTGTGGAAAACTCGCTAAACCTCTTCATTTCATTACGTTTTCAGATCGTTTTAACACCCCTTTTCATTATGTTTCGTTTCAGTATCCATTTCAGTTTATATTATGTTGATTATTCATATTTAAAGGTGGCAAGATCCTTTCCTCCGCTTACACACTTTCCTGGCGCCGATTTCGTAGTGCGGAAGTGCAAGCCAATGTTTTGTTTTGATTTAGAGCCAAATCTGTTTGTGTGGCGCTGGCGATTGGCGAAAGGAGGGATTCAATTGCGGTTTCAGCTTGTATTAATAGTCTTGCTGATACATATAACATTTTTTCCCCTCTTTGCTGGACTAGTAGTTCAAAAAAATAAGAAAAAAGTGACTATTCATTACTTTCCTGGTGGTTGATTTTGTATTTTTATTTTTTCGTTATCTCTTTGTTCAGTATAATTACATTCATTTTCCTGTCTCATTCTTGCTCTGTGTGGTACAATTTTCTATTTCCCGCCAGATTCATACCGTCACCTATAACAGATGCACTCCAATTCTTCACGTGTTGTTCATCCTTTCTTTCATTTTCTTCTATTTCCCCCTTTCATCATCCCTTCCTTCCCCTCCCTATTCGTACCCGCCGTAACAGACCCGTCGTTCCTCTTGCAGATGCGTCGTTTGCTGTGTCTAGGCTTGTGTTTGGCGGTCGTGGCCTTCGGGGTCCGCGCCGAGGAGGCCGCCCAGAATGCGGAGGTTGACCTGGCCGACGCCTTCGAGGAGCTGGACGAGAGTGTGAAGCTCGACCTCGCCCGCATGCTGCAAGACATTTTCGAGAGTGAGTTGGTCCTGCTTGGCGCTGCGTTGGGTGTGCCAGGAGATAGGCTTCGGGTCGATTTGATGAGTTTACTTGGGCGAAGAATTATTCTAAGATTAGTTTTTCGTCGTTGGTGTTCTGTGAACAAATGGGTCAGAGTGAACGGATAAGGAAACATTTTTTGGGGAGGGTTGAGTAGTTAAGTAAACCCTGCAGAAGGGTCGCCCCCTTTTAAGAGTTATGAGTCATAAAGGGAAACAAAACCATTAAGTCCAGGCGGAGACGGAAGTCTGGCTCGTGCAACCTCTGCTCTGATGGGGCATTTAGGGCTTTCTTGCTATCATAAATCCCCCTGCATTATTTTCTTTTCTTTTTCATGTCAGTTAGATCTTCCGAGACAAGAAAAAATATAAAGAAAGAAAAGTCTTTATATAGATGGTATCATTAATGTTTCTTAAAATCTCTACGTATCTTACAGTGGTAATTTCAACAAATGCTTTAATCGCGCATTGTGAAGCAACACTTTTAAGTTAATCAAATATAAGCTGCACAATAATTTTCGCTGCTATCACAGCTACGACAAACACTGTGGTCACAAAAAGATATTTCTGACCAACCTCCTCAAACCCTTGCATTCTGACCACGTCTTCTGACCCTTGATGTCTCAAAAGGATCTCCCCGTTATACTGATCTTTATGTATACGCTGACCCTGTTCTTATGCCCATTCATGGCTTTATATCCCGGGTACACTTTATCATTCCGGTAACCTCTTGCAACCACTTTACTGCAACCTCTGTCAACCGTGCATTTTGTCTCGTTATTTTTCGCAAAATTATTGCCGTTTTTGACTATTTACCTACGTCTGCTCTCAGGGATTCACCAGATAAATCCTATTCCCTTTAGGTAATTTATGATTTTAGAGAGAGTTCATGGTGGTACTCGAATACAGGAAGAATCTCAAAAAATGAAATTTGGTCATGAGTTAAGACCCAAGTGGCCATATTGCTTCTTTTCAGTATCCGGTTAAGATTATTCATGGGTATCTTTTGTGCCTTCCTCTCCCTTAAATATGTCCTCTTATAACCTGAAATTCATTATTCTTCAACGATGATGAAAGTTATAATAGGTGTCTATTTGATCAGAGTTTTGAACACTAATGTCTTGCTTTCTCTTTTCAGTTGATGAGGATGAAGATGCCCAGGCTGAAGGAGGTAAGAACTCCCTTTTTTCTCTCTCTGAACGCATGTGAATTTTTATATTCTTGCTAATATATGATTTTTCATTTCGTATGTCATCGTATGTTTTTTTTTTTTTTTTTTGTTACCATAGTCATTTCCGTATATTGTACTATTTTCTTTCGTGTGTTTGTTTTGATTACTAATGCTCATTTTTTTTCTTTTTTTTATAGTTGTTGCCGAAGGTTCAAACCGAGAGGATCGTATGTATTTTATCAACGTATTTTTTATGGGTTGATATAATGATATATTTTTAGAACATTTAGTTCATCTGTCTGCCTCTTTCGCCTTTTCTGTTTTTCGTACACTATAGCTCTGTCTGCGACTCCCTTCCTCCCCTCTCATGCCTTCTCTTTCTCTCTCCTTCCCTCCTCTCCCTTATCTCACTCCTGCTCTGATCAACATAACTCTCTATGCACCTCCTCCTTGCTTTCCTACCTTCCCTTCCTTTCTGATCGTCTTCGCCCTCCCTTCTGTGCCATCCCCCTGTTTCCCTCTCTCTGATCGCCTTCTCCCTCCTCGCAGGTGCCCGTGACGATGTCGGAGACTCCGACAAGGCCATGAGCGACCCGAAGGACCTCTCCCGCTTCAATGGCTTCATCGACACCTTCTTCAGACGCCTCAACGCCTACTCCAGAAGCCGCTTCGACCCTCTCGGTTTCGCCATCGCCAAGAAGGGTGGCGGTGACAAGGGCAAGAAGGGCGACGGCGAGAAGAAGTAAGCAGCTTTGTTTCTATTTGTACTGCGTTTTTCTTTTCCTTTTCGCTAATTCGCACTGATTCTTCCGTCGCCTTCAATTCACGGTTTACAATCCTCTTCCTCCCACAGCAAGAAGAAGGGCGGAAAGGGAGAAAAGAAGGGCGGCAATAAGAAGGGCGGCAATAAGAAGGGCGGCAATAAGAAGGGCAATCGCCACCCGAAGGACCTCAACCTCGACGAAGAAGAGGAGGTGGCCGAAGAGACAGTAGAGATCCGTGAGAAGAGGGAGGTTGACCTCGTCGCCGTTGAGGAGGTCGAAGATGTAGAGGACGTCGACGAAACTGAAGAGGAAGAACAGGTATTGCTTTACCCTCAGCCGCCTGAGTTCTTTCTCTCAGGATCTGCTAATGTTTTGTAATAAGTATGTGCTTGAGGGGGCGGGGGGCGTGCAAGCGTGCGCAATGCGTTCGTATGCATCTGAATGCTAGATGAACTTAACAAAAACTCTTTCTAAAGGAATCCCTGGACCGCGTGAAGCGCGACGCCGATGCAGTGCCCGCAGAGGAGGGCGAGGCCGTCGCAAGGAAGGGCAGACCCGCCGGCGGTGCCAAGAAGGGTAACAAGAACAAGAGCGCCAAGAAGAGCAACAAGAACAAGAAGAACAAGAAGGGCAAGAAGGGCGGAAAGAAGAAGAACTCCAAGAAGGGAGGCAAGAAGGGCAGGAAGTCCTCCAAGGCCCGCACCACCCGCGCCTTCGTAACCGGCCTGGCCACTCTCGCCCGTAGCGGTGACGTCATCGTCCGTAACAGCGAAAACAACAAGCTGATCAAGGCTAACTTCCGCATGGGACCCATCGACCTCAAGGTGTCAAGGAAGGTAAGGAGAGCGCTGTGTTGCTTCCGTCAACAATCCCTTTGCGGTTGCGGAGTCAATTGTGTCTTTTGACAAAAAGAGCGAAAATATCCATGTAGAGAGCAATTAAAGCGCTTTTGAAACATATAAAATCATTCCGTTTTTGTAATCATACTTCTGTCGCAGTTCGGCAAAGGAAAGGACGCTGTGACGCGCAACGCCCGCGCCGGCTCGCCTCAGCTGGAGGGAAGGATCGCCATCAAGATCTCCCCCAACGGCAGGGCCAAGGTCTCCGCCTTCAAGGTCAAGAAGCCAGCCATCGTCAAGGTAATCAGCACGGATACTCTTCGCCCAACTTAGCAGAAAGTGCTTGGGGATTTATGCTATTGAAGCGGTTTGGGAATTTCAGCAGGCAGAGGCATCGGTGTTCTTATTTTCCTCTTCTCTCTTCAGGTCGACGGCAATCTGTCAAGGGCTGACAAGGACAGCACCAACAACAACTTCATGGAGAACTCCATTGGCAAGTTCGCTCCCTACGCCGCCCAGAAGCTCAAGCTCGCCAGCCGCGCCGTCCTCAAGGAAGCCGAGCCTAAGAAGAGCGAATAAGCTGTCTTCATGACTTTTTATCCACGAACAAAAGTATGAATGATACCGATGCAGTCTAGTATGCTCCACTTTCGTCGATAGTATGTCATACATTCACCATACATCAGTATACGAGTAGACGTCTTTGACATAGAGATTGTGTCTGATCTGCTGCGAAAATCAAAAGAGAAAAATCAAAATTTAGATGCATTCATTTGCTTTACTTTGCGCATCAGGCTGAACACCTGGATGTATTGACATTCGATTCTAAATTCTTCTAAATTCTCATAGCAGTACATTGAGATCATGGAAATGACATTGGTTCATACTCTAAATCTATAGTTCGCACTTTCTCAGGGTTTGTTTACACTTTCGATCCTCACTAGGACGCAGTTCGTTCTGCATTCTTTACTCCGTTTCAACTTCGTTGATAATCTTCACTTTCACTGACCTTGATGTAGTTTAACTAAAATGTTAAAAAGAGAAAAAAAATCTATAAAACAAACTAGTACAAAAAAGTTAAAAAAAGGGTCAGGGACGTCTCAGAAGGTGCACTCTCTGAGGTGTTTCTGACCGGTTCGACCCTCGGTATGAACGACCCTCGCGCGGCTCGAAGACGCACGCCCCCGAACGCCCTCCGCGGTACCCCCACCTCGGTCCTGCGCCCGCGCCGAAAGCAACTCCCGCCCACGTCCCGAAGCGCAACGGGAAGTGGCTGGGCGGTCGCGAAAGGAGCGGAGGCGGCCAGCGACGTCGTGGTGGTATCGCAGCCACGGATTTTGACGCCACGGTCTGCCATCAGAAGAATCACTCGCTTGACACGATACAGTGACGTGATAGAACATTGTCTCTTGCCCCATATTGCTCTGCAGCCCACAGTGAGCTTAGGTCTCACTTGTTTTATTTATTTATGTTAACTTATTCATATTATTAATAATAAATAGGCTAAGTTACTGTGCCTTTTGGTTATCCTTTTGAATGTTTAAACATGTACACACATTGTAGACACGGACGTAAACACACGCACACACATACACAATTTAAGAGCCATGCATGAGATGAAAAGGAGAAAATGAAGGAAGAAAGAGAAAGATGTTCTCAATGAATTGAATACATACACACATACGCACAAATCCGTACAGAGACACACTTACCAACACACACACGCATAAACACACACAAATCCGAACAAATACAAAGACACACAAACCAACTCACACAGATGCATACACACACACACACACACACACACACACACACACACACACACACACACACACGCACATATATATATATATGTATGTACAAGTTGACAGCGAATCCGGCAACTTCCGGAGCTGAGCAGTGTCGGATTTTTTAAAAAGCTTGATTTTTATGGATATGTATAGTGTATACAGTTAGCAGGAAAGTTCTTTGTAGGACACTAAATCCAAAGCATAGGTAATATATTATATGAATGATACACACAGAACCACCGCTATCAAGTTTATTTTTAGTAGTTCCACTTTTCTACAATCAATAACGTTCGATGTTTATGCCATCTCTCTTTTTTTGTTGCTGAATAAAAGAAAAGAAGAAACAAAGATAAGAAGGAAGAGCAGAAATGCCTCGTAGTGCAAGCAAGACCCAACAGCTGATTCTTGAGTACAGCACTATCAAAACAAATATAGTGACTACAAAAAAACAAACAAAAAAACAGTGGTTGATTTTAAAATGCGCGCCGAAATCAGTGTCGGATATCAGAAAGAACCGGATTGCTGATGGCCGGATTTTTGAGGGTCAACGTGTATATATACTTTTATATATATGCATATATATATAAACACACACTAAAAGATTTATTAATACAAATGTATATACAAACACACACAATACATGTTTATAAACATGTGGCCACACCCACGAACATACACAAACATGCACACACAAACAGACACACACACACACACACACACACACACACACACACACACACATACACACACACACACACACACACACACACACACACACACACACACACACACACACACATATATATATAT
>NW_020868843.1:472950-480098 GCF_003789085.1 Penaeus vannamei
TAATCTTGCTATATTAAGGAACTCAAGGATTGAAATATGCAACATGGAGAACTCAACGGAGCTTCCATTATCACCCTTGACTTCACATAACCTGGTCTTCCGCTGACCTTATCTGCCCTAATTTCTCTGTCTTCTGTTACTGCATTGACACTGCGTACAACTGACCTCGTGTTTCAGCGTGTCTCATATCTGGTTATCTTGCTATAGTAAGGAACTCAAGGATTGAAATATGCAACATGGAGAACTCAACGGAGCTTCCAGTATCACCCATCGTACGAAGGATTGAGTGACGATTAACCTCTTCTACTTTCGTTAGGCAACGTCCGCGAGGCCTGTCGCATTATAGGCATATTCAGTCATATCGGGCAACTGTAAAGCAGTGTTGGCCAGCATCTCTTTACGAAGGAAAGGGATTATCACGGCAAAGTTCTGCGGGGATGTGAAGACAACCTGTGGTGCCAGGGTTCACACCGTTAATGGAGAAATTGGGTCGTGAAGGAACGCGCTGCCTCAGCACCAGAGCCCATCGCGCATGTTGTAAACATTGGAAGTCGGCTGGGCTCATTTTATACCAACTGTAGTCAAGAGGATCAAATCACATACTGCAAAATTATAACTTATATCCTTGTAGAATTGTAATATCTAGAGCAAATAGGCAAAGTAATGGTGATCCCCACTGACCAATAAAGTTACACTCATCACAAATATATTTTACTAATACACAGAGAAAGAAATATGATATATGGTTTATAATTCAAACACTTTTTTTTTCATAAATCTGGTCTGTAGACAATGAACCGCAACGTACTGACATACATGGGAATTCGAAGCGTTGTCCCCGCGGCATATTCCCTTGCTGTGTCTACATAGTTTCCCCGCGACATAGTATCCTTGTTTTCCTTTTATTTCGTTCGGGTGTCTCCTACGAACTTTGGCTTTTTATAGACTGAAGGACTAATGCAATATCGACAACAGAAATGTGAATAAACTAGAATGAACTAGAGAATATACTAGAGTAAACTAGAGAGAAATGTGAATAAATTTGAAATTTGTATGAGAGAAATGTGAATAAGCTAGAACGAACTAGAGAATAAACTAGAGAAAAATGTGAATAAACTAGAATATTTGTATAAGTTTCTTATGTTTGCATACAGCCGGGACCACTAACCGCCCGCTAACCCCTTGCCTTTGCTCTCTGTCTCGGGACTCACTTTTTTACGGGTAATGCTTCTATATATTATATAATACTTCATATATATAATCTATTGTATGAAGTAAATGTATATGATGCTCAGTCTTGTTTAAACTAATGTGAAATGTGAAATTTTTCTCTCTCTTTCTGTCTCTCCATCCATCTATTTGTATATGTATATCTATACATATATATGTATAGATATATCTGTTTTATATCTATCTGCCCTTGTGTTGCGTATTTCTCTCTCTCTCTCTCTCGGTATTTCTTTCTTCTATTTATGTGTGTTGCGTTCTCTCTCTCTCTCGGTATTTCTTTCTTCTATTTATGTGTGTTGCGTTCTCTCTCTCTCTTTTGATCGATCTATTTTCTATCTATCTGTATGTCAGTGGTTCCAACCTTTTTAACATAAGAAACTTTTACTGTATCCTCGCACCCCCTAGAAATTTATAGCTTATCTAAGGATATATGAGGCGAATGTATACTGGATTTGATTAATAAAAGAGTATATTCTTTTTCATTTTCCAATATCTTAAAAATCAAACATATGGATAAGAAAACATGTTCCAGATTATTTGAATAAACCCTACAAAAAATAATCACTTGCTTGAAATGTTTACATGTAAAAATCAAAGAACCAACTTTAAAACGATTATGTAAATCAATTTTCAATTCAATTTCTTCCTTTTTCTTGATTACGAGAGATAAATAGATCAATTGCTTGTCTTCAAGATGGCCACTTCTCGCACCCCTTGGAATGCTGTCTGACACGCCCAGGGGGTGGGAAACCCTGCTGTATGTGTTGCGCCCTCCCCCTCCTCTCTCTCTCAATCTCTTCCCCTCCTAGCCCCTGTGTGTGTGTGTGTGTGTGTGAAGGAGTAGCAGAGTCTTGAGGACTTGGACTAGTTTAATGACGATAGTTACAACTGACGTTCAGAGGTTTTGTTTAGTCTGTGCACACACCTTGCCTGTGGTGCACACAGAGATAACCCACTTGGCGTGGTTGCATTATTGTCACCCACTTGGCGTGATCCTGCTGAACAAAGTCACTTGACTTTGATCTCTTTCGAGATTATTTGACAACAAACTAGGCAGAGAGCTCCGCCAATTTATCGTGGTTCGCCGCGACAATTGGCCAGGCTTTCTCTGGTAGTAAGTGCCCCCTTACCGCTCCCTTGGAGAGCGAGGTAGCAAACCTGGGCTGAATCCCCCGGTCCTGGACATAGTTTGTGACTTCGCACCAAGGGCGACTTTTCGGTGCCTGACTCTCGCCCTCTCTTTCCCATTTCCTGGTGTAGCCTGGGCCTGCGGGAAACTCTGGTTTCCAACATTCGCCTGGGCTGCGGTGACGTGATCACAACAAAGGTCTATATAGGTACAGGTCTCGTCACTTCGGAGTTCTGCGCAGCTTTGGGTGATAAGGCCTATGACGTCACCTGGAAGGAGCTGAGAGCAAGGGGGGCGGGGGGAATTAGAGCATGGTAGGCAGGGACATAGATAACAGAAAATGGTAGTAAATGAGCAGATACTTGAGTAATTTCAGATGTCGGCACGTTGAACGATTTGCATATTGGACATGTTTTGCAGGCGATGATTATCAGCGATTGTTTGTAGGCCTATATCATATATTCTACGTGAATTTAGTTTTGTAATTCATATGTTGCAGCTTAGACATGGCATAATAAAGACGTAAAATAAATAAAAAAAGACATGGCATATGTAAACTCCAAATGTTTTTGATGAATTTATTATAAAACGAATCATACAACAATAACAATAATAATGATATAATAATAATAATAATAATGGCAATACATAAACATACACATAAATGTACATATATAAGCTGCAACCAACCACTGGGCATTGTGACTTTGCGCGCGCCAGTCAGTCAAGCGAGCGAAAACGGAGAGAGGGAGAGATCCTTACGGCTCTACCTCACATCAAAGAATGACCACGCGATTATCGTGGAACCCCCAGGCTCTGCTCCAGATGACGTCATGCGCGAGACGGACGAATTTGAGTCCCTTAGTGACGAGACCTGTACTTATAGACCTTGATCACACCTCCCTTGTAGCAGGATTGAGGTGCAGAGCGTTTACGACACCAAAGCTCCGAGTTCAGCCCACCCAGGGGGATCTCCTGTCCTGTGGTGCTGAAGGGTCGAGTTATCCTCTCAGCTCTCTGGGATGACCATGGCAGTCAAAAGGCTTTGCAAGAGAGTCTGAACTTCAGACCGACCCCAAATCAGACTAACGCATTTGGAAACTGACTCTGTCTGAACCCAAAATCGACTAACGCATTTTAAGGTACCAAAAAAGCCTGAAGACTTCGACAATGCCTACCAACTGGTTAGGGCATTGGAAATGGAAAGGCAGGTCAGACTCTCAATTCGAATCGCTAGAGATGAGGGCATGATTATTGTCCCCAATGATAAAGCCACCCTGAACTTCCGCAGGAAATCAAGGTGCTAAATGATGGGAGAAAAGTGTGTATCTCGCCACTGACCTCCCTAGAGAAAAGGACCAAGATGGTGCTACTTGGTTACCCACTAGGGTTTGACATGGAGGTGATCACGTCTCTCCCACAAGTGGAGGCTTCCCGCATGACCAAAGGGAAATCTCCAACCAGGCCAGGCCTGGTCACCCTCAAGGGAGCCCCAATCACCACCCTTGATCTGGGTAACTGGGGCTCGTACAAGCTCAGGACATATGTGCCAGAGCCCTTGAGGTGCTTTACGTGCCATAAATTTGGGCATCACCAGGCCAACTGCAAGGCCAAAGCTATATGTGGTGTGTGCAGCAAGGCACATAAAACAGAAGTGTGCATCAAGGCATACAAAGATGGCCAGAAGGACACAACAGCCAAGTGTCCAAACTGTGCCAAGAAGCATCATGCCTAGAGCCTGGTTTGCTCTGCCAGTAAACAGCCAGTCATTAAAAAGCAGGAGTAAGCCAAAAAGCATCCTGACTTTGTCCCAGCGCCCCCAGGCACCTATGTCTGGGGACAAAATAAAAGGGAAAGGACTCCCCGACCTCCTAAGAGGAAGGAGACACCTCCTCAACCAAAGCCGGATACTTCCAACAAAGAGGAATTCCCCAGGCTTGCTAGTGGCAAGAAACAGAACCCAAGGGAAAAAGGTTCAAAGGCCACAACAAAGGACCCCCCAGTAGACGATAATCTCTTCTTTGACAAGAAGGATATGGCTCTCCTGTCGAGTGCTGTAGTTTCTGCAGTAGCAACAGCCTTGGGGAGGACCAGTGAGGAGGCGGAGAAGGCAGTCCAGGTCGCCATGACGGCTATGACCCAAACTGTTGCAGCTCTGAAGGGAAGGAAGCTAGAAGCCTCGAAACCAAAAAAGAGCAGCACTCCCCTTCATAAATCCTCGAATGGCAGGCTAGCTTCGGGAGAAGCATCATGTGAAACCCCAGCTAGTCTGTCAGGACAGATTGAAACTGTGCAGCAGAAGCCCCCACTGCAGGCCGAGTCTGTACAGTCAAAGTCTGATCCCCTGACTCGAGGTGGCACTTCCAACCTAGGCTCTACACCTCTCGGTAGACCCTTAACCGGAGTGTCTCACTTAAAGGAAGTTGTACGATCCTCAATCAACGAGGATCTATATTTATCAGATACCACCACCACTGGTGCATCTGAAGCTGAAGTGACACTGAGTAACCATCATGGCACACAATCTAAGCATTCTGCAGTGAAATATCTGCAGCTATGAAAGCAAGAACTCCTTTCTCCAGTCAATAGTGCGAGCAAGGAGCATTAACGTCGTCATGCTCCAGGAGACACCAACTATGGGATCTGTGCGCTTCTCAGGCTATCATGTCTTGCTTCTGCTAGAGGCCTGATGAATAGCGCTCAAAAAAAAATATAATGTATATAGCAAACCACTGTGTGAGAACTTAGATTTAAACAAGGTCTGTGCTACCGCAGCACAAGACCGAGTGATCATAGGGGGAGACTTCGATGCACACATATCCATGCTGAATCCCTGCAAAAGGCCGAACACGGCAGGCATTCATATAGCAGAAGTGCTTGAGACGCTCCCTGAGATCACTCTTCTCAACACCAAAGAACCAATGCACGTGAGGGGAGGGGTCCTAGACCTTATCTTTGCCACGGCAATAATGGTGGAGAGAATTCGGTGTTGTGTTGATGATACGGTTACCAGTGATTACTACGGCATATTCACCACCCTAATGGATGCAGGTCCAGCCCAAAGACCACATCACATTCACATAAATGGAAAACAGACAAGGCCAACTGGTTTGCCTTCCAGCAAGGCTTGGCTCGATGTCTGAGAGACAATGAACCCAACAATAATGAAAATGTGGATGTGCTAGAGGCAAGGCTAATCCAGGCCATAAATCAGGCAGCCTCACAAACCATCCCCAAAACTCGCCCATGGTCCAGAACTCACAAAGACGCCTGGTACTATAATGACGAGATCAAAGAGGTCAACCACAGGGTCAGTATGTGCAGAAAAGTATTTCCGACGGCAAAGAACTCCCGACAATCTGGCCCTGTTGAGGGAAGCTGTTATGGATGCCAAGGAAACTGCCAATAGAGTAAGGCAGGAAAAATGGCTGGAATGGTGCCGGACTTACAGAGTTGTGGAAACGGGTCAGGCAAGCGATAAGCCGCCAAGCCCCGAAATGCACTCATCATGATCCACAGTCAGAGGCTAACAGATTGGTGCTTGAGTTCTCAGCTAGAACCAGCAACAACAACCTGCCTCCAGTGATGAGGGAAAAAACAACAAAACTTAAATCCAGGAAGACTTGCTCTCATCAGAGACAAGGCACTCGAATCCGATAACACGGATGCCTTGTTCTCTCTTGGGGAACTAAGAAAGTTATACAAACCAGCTCTGGATCAGCACCGGGATCTGATGGGATCTCCCACCCCATCATTTCGCATTTAGGTCTGGCAGGAGAACTTACATTCTTGCAGGTTATCAACAAATCCTGGCCATCTGCCACGGTGCCCCAGAGCTGGAAACAAGCCACAATAGTTCCCATCCCAAAACCAAAGGAGCCTGGCAAGTACCGTCCCATCTCTCCTTTTCTTAGCTGCCTGGGTAAAACAGCTGAGATTGTACTCAACAGGCTCCAATAGAAGACGGGACCCCCTCATGAACACCTGCACGGGTTCACAAGGGTTAAGAGCACTGCACACAGCATTTCCACACTCTTAAGCACAATCTGCACCTCGCCCGCCATGGTTGTCTTCCTAGACCTGGAGAAGGCTTTTGAATTGGCGAGCCCGCTTGCCATTCAAGAGACTCTAATCCACAAAGGAGTCAAAGGCAGACTCTTGGCCTGGATAGCTGATTATTTTTAAAAATAGGTCAGCAAATGTCAGATTTCAAGGCCACCTCTCACAGCACATAGCACTTGAAAATGCAACTCCTGGACTGAGGTGTTCTCAGTCCAGCCCTGTTCAATACCCTCATGTCCAACATCCTCGACATTCACCTGCCAGAGGGATGCAAGATCATCTCTTATGCTGATGACTTTGCAATCATAGCCTCTGGCAATCACTGCCTAACTAGAGCTCAGCGTTGTCTGAACCTGGTGTCTGAAGTGTTGTAGGACGGGTCTAAAAATATCAGCAGCAAAATCAAAGCAATGGCTCTTGAGAACTAATGTCAGAAACAAAACACTCACTGTGCAGGGTATGGATCTGGAATGGGTAAGGGCCATCTATACCTTGGTGTATGGATAGGACACACACACTTTCAAAAAGGAGATCGAATACCTGCTAGACAGAACCAAGGAAAGACTGTCAGTCATGAAAGTCATGACAGGGAGACACATAGGAGCAGGACACAAAGTACTAAGATCATTCTATGTACATGCTCTCCGTCCTTCTATGTACATGCTGTCCATCCTATTATTGACTATGCATCTGTCGCCCTCATTGCTTCCAGCACAACATTAAAAGA
>NW_020868844.1:10000-12500 GCF_003789085.1 Penaeus vannamei
AGAGAGAGAGAGAGAGAGAGAGAGAGAGAGAGAGAGAGAGAGAGAGGAGAGAGAGAGAGAGAGAGAGAGAGAGAGAGAGAGAGAGAGAAGAGAGAGAGAGAGAGAGAGAGAGAGAGAGAAAGAGAGACAGACAGACAGACAGAGACAGAGAGAAAAGGGAAAATGAGTGACTGGGAGAGATAAGATAACGGAAGGAATAAGAATAGAAGAAAAGAAAATATATAAAGAGCGAGAATGAGAAAGAGACCACGGAGATAAGAGAGAGTTCGAGGGATAGATGACATAGACATGAAATTGGATCAGGTGTCATGCCAAACGAAGAGACAGTCAAGCATCAATGGGTGTCTGTCTTCTCACCAAAGTTAACACGATATGAGAGACTAGTTGACAAGAAGTGGTGGCGGAGTCTGCCGAGCATACTGGCACTGTGTATGTCGTGCCAGGCGATGCCATGACAAAGAGGGAGGAACTTGGTGGTGGCGGATAAGTCTGCGTTATAATCTAAACGTTTCTTGGTTTGCAACCGGATAAGTATTGACTGATGTGTGAATTTTGGGGACACATTTTTGCATAAACACACAGAGACAACGTATATTCATATGCGCACATGCAGACACACTCTCGCTCCTTTCAAACAGAAACTCACACAAGCCCCCCCCCCCCCCCACACACACATTCACGAATAAATGCAGAAATATGTAAATACATAAACAGGTTTTGGCTTGTGTCCGTATGTAACCTACATATTAATCAAAGATCTGAATGTGTGTGTATGTGTGTATGTGCTTGTAGGAATTAACTTTATATTTCTACATAAGCTGCGTTTGTAAAAGAGTCTCAACATTACACTGATGACCTGGAAGAAAATATATAACATCCTTGTTGTTATCAATGCAAAAACACAATTTATCCAGCTTCCTTTGGATCACTAATTGCATGGAACTGCTTTGGCGAATGAGCTTCACCCAAGGTCCGCTTTCAGGAACCCTCTGGCTCATACAAAAGAGCTTCGTTCGATTGCTGCGAAGATTCAGTTACTAGTTTATACGACAAATGTGCTATGCGAATAGAATAATACGAAAACAAATATTGCGATAGTAGGATGCATCAGAGAGCTGGTTGAAAATTGAGTTGACGACAGTTAAGTATATGAACGGTTCCGCCAAGTAAGAAAGTGACATAATCACTGAATCGCTTGTCGACTTCGGTAAATTTTCTGACAGTGGTATTCGTCGGGAAAGTGTAATGCGTATGCTAACCATGTTCAAGAGAGGCTCGCAGGAAAGTCGTTGATTGTAAAATGCAGACGCTGCATCTTCGTCTCACCCTGCATACCTTTTGGGGGTTAAGTTACAGACCTTTCCTGGAAACTGAGTTACTCTACAGGTTTCACGAACATGTACGATTTCGGTAATTCTACATCTTGAATTGATTACAAATATTGTCAGAGTTTTCCATGCATCCTGTGTTTGTCGGTTGGAGTTCCTTGCTTAGCGCTGGATGAAAAGGATTACGAAAGACAGGATAGCCAATATGAGTGGTGTAATCTTTGCCTACCAGGATATTTTGATTGTTTTTCTTAATGTAATTGAAAGTTATTAAAAAAGAATACCCATGGAAACGTCGGTGGAGTAAACACAACACGAGAATTATACAAATATTGATTAAAATTTGGATATGAACGATTTTTGCGGGTACCCTAACAGTATTGCAATCACTATGTTATTTCCGTTTTTGCGATCCCGTCTTATAAGATTTTGCTGGAATTCAGTGTCATTTCTCGAGAAAAAAGCTAATAGCTGTAGCGGCACTTAGATGTGTATGTGTTAAGTGGAATAATTTTCGGGGAAATTATAGACTATTTCATGTGCGTCAGAAAGTTTTTAAAAAACTAAGCAGCCGGAAGCTGGTAATAATATGAATATGCGTGTATGTGTGTGTGTGTGTGTGTGTGTGTGTGTGTGTGTGTTATGTACTTCTATTAAACCTCACAAACAAAGCATATACCGTTCAAACGCAATCGTGTGCTTGCGTTTATAATCGTGCTGCTGTTATTTTACCTTCATACCGGGGATAACTTCCACTGAATTGAAGCGTCTTCCCCTCCCTGCAAATCCTCCCACGCTGCTATCCTCTTCGTCCGCCCCCACCCCCCCGTCTCCCACGCCCCCCGACCACCCCAATACCATATCCCTGTAGTCCCCTTCCCGCCTCGCTGTGACCTCCCTCTAGTTTGCCTTCAGGACACCCTCTCCCTCCCCTCCCCTCCCCCGCGCCCAAAGCCCCCTCCTCTTCACCCCCCCCCACTCCTTTGCCCTCGGAATGACCTCTTCCTCCTCCCCCCCCCCCTCTCTCATCCTCTCCTTATCCCTCCACTAGCCTGCCCTTCAGGTTGACACTCGCCTACTTCCCCTTCCTCCCCTTCCCCCTCGTTTGTGCTCAGGGAAACACCCCCGCTCCTAGCCCGAGCCTTCCTTCGCTCGTTTCTCCTAATATTAAT
>NW_020868844.1:81088-86088 GCF_003789085.1 Penaeus vannamei
ATAATCATCATAATAGTGATTATAATAATAAATGTATAAAGGAATTTAAAGTCAATTTTACTAAATGATGACAACCATTATGATTGCGACCACTACCATAATGATAATAATAATTATGATAATAGTTATGATGATAATGATTATGATGTTGCTAATGATTATACTAGTAATAGTAACAATAGTAGCAAAGATAGTCATGTTGATGATAATGGTAATAGAAATAACAGTGATAATAAAATAATAATTTGATGATAATGATAACTATAATAATAATGATAATAATAACAGTAATGACAATAATAATAGTGATCATGATAATGAGGATGATAATAATGATGGTCATGATAACATTAATGATAATGATAGAAATAGTTATGATAATGATAAAAATAACAAGAATAAAATAATGTAATAATGATGATGATGGTGCTGATATTAATATTAACGATAATAATAAATAGGAATGTAAAGTTTATTATTGTTACAAACTGTTACAAACATTTAGTGATCGTAAGCACGTGATTCTTAAGGCACATCTGAGGAAATGAACCGTATTCATGTTGACAAATGTGGAAAGGTATGAATGAGAACGAACATCTTCACAATACAAGAGATGTCTTTAACCGGTTTCGATTATATCTTCGTCAGAAATACATCTTGGAAATGTATTTCTGACGAAGATATAATCGAAACTGGTTAAATACATCTCTTGTATTGTGAAGATATTCGTTCTCATTAATACCTTTCCAAATCTGAGGAAATGTCAGTTCTAAGATTTTTTTTTCTATTACCTCAGCGTTTGAGTTCGATTTTGGCTATTCTGTAGAAACAAAAGCAAAATTATGCCCATATGTTTTTTACAATAATAGCTACAATTGTAATTGAGGATGAGGATGGCGCTGCTGGAATCAATTTAGGTATCAATAATTAACTGGATATTTGTTATCATTGTTTTGTAGGAACTGGTAAACGCTGAGCTCAAGCACCCTTACGCCATGGCTTTGTGGGCGAACAAACTGTACTATACAGATTGGATAACTGACCAAGTAAGTGGCAGATGGTTTTGTTTTGGCTGTGCTTTTATTTAGAATATTTAGTAGAGTTGTGACTGACACACTGAAACACACATTGTGTGTGTGTGTGCACGCACGCACGCACACACACGCACACACACGCACACACACACACATAATATATATATATATATATATATATATATATTATATATATATATTATATATATATATATATATAACTGTCATCTTCTTTCTACAAGCCCGTGACGTTCTGAGAACAAGCTCGGCCTCCGTCCTTCTAGCATGCGTGACACTGTTTCGACGGCCAGGGCCCTTCACTGAGCTGGGGGTCGAGCTCCACAGATGCCAGCTAGAATATTTCATATTTTAATCAATATGTAATATGAATGGCTTAACAGTCGAAAGTCACCAGCAATGGGTGTTCTTTTGCACCTCTCAAAACTATTTGCATCAATAATTCAAGGAAAATATAATTTACAAACTAAAAAAATGAAACCTCTACGTACATCTGCACTATTTTCGGGCGTAAACACTGTATCCTGAAAAAATGAGATCAGTAGCCTGCACATACACACACACACACACACACACACACACACACACACACACACACACACACACACACACATATATATATATATATATATATATATATATATATATATATATATTATATTTGTTTCATGAAAACAGAAAATTTTCTATGATGTATATGCCTTATATAAATTATAACTCAATGGAATTATAGTTTTATATTATCTGTGAAGAATGTTTTGACTGCAGGAGAGATAAAAATGCAGGGGAAAGAATAAATATAAAGTTAGAGACATTAAAGAATTGATGACTTGAAAGAGAGTCAAATCACTTATTCCATTTATCACAAAGGTCCTTATTTTTATTGGTAGTGTCAGTGTATAGTAATACGAAAGTATAAATAATATCAAGTTCATTAGTGGCGGAGCTACAAAATAAGGTAAAATGAATTGGCCACATCACTAGAAATAGAGGTACATGGTAAGTCTTTGCATTTAAATGCTTGATGCCACTGGCAATTTTAAGGATGCGTCTTGACCGTTTCTGTGTATGACCTCTTGATGTGTAAAGGGTTAATCTGCCTGGTTTGAATGCCTGTTTTCTCATAAATCCTTTCTAAAGGCATTAACCAGTGAGGGCAATCACCCTATATGGATTTATGAATCAGTGTGCATATGTCATACTGACATTTCTATTGAACGTTTAACCAATTTGATATGGGGGTTATGTAGTCATTTTTTAGTATTGCTGAAAGAGAGAGTGGGTGAGAGGGAGGAAGAGAGGGAGAGAGAGAGAGAAAGAACAGAGGAGGACTATTTTGTTATGTTTATTTATATTGCCGAGAGAGAGAGAGAGTGACAGATAAAGGAGGAGATAGAGAGGGAAGGAAGGGAGAGAGAGGAGAGGAAGAGAGAGTGGAGAGAGATAGATGGAGGGAGAGAAAGGGGTTTCATGTAGTCATGTTTATATTGCCGAGAGAGAGAGAGAGAGAAAGAGATAAGTCACTCGATTATATACACGTTCTGGATATGAGGATTCCCATAGAGCCGTCCATAGGCTGAGGTGTAGGACAGTTACACAGCACCTTTTGTGGCAGCTACTGGAGTACCCACTGGCCATTCAACAATCTATATCGTCAAATTCCCAAAGTCCGAACGTCCCGAGTTTGTAGACACTACATTTGTGTGTATGTATATATGTATGTATGTATGTGTGTATATATATATATATATATATATATATATATATATATATATATAATATATATATACATAATATATATATATAATATATATATATATATATATATAATATATATATATATATATATATATATATATATATATATATATATATATATAATATATATACATGTATATATTTATTTGTCGTTACATTTTTCTCTAATTAAATGGCTTGATATACATGGTAAGATTTCACCACAAAAAGTTTATCGTATAACTGATCCACTTCTATTAAAATACCCCAACCGAAAACCGTCTATTCCTTGAGATTTCATCACAAAATGTGCTGTATATTCACTGTAGGTGTGGACCTGTGACAAGAAAGACTGCGGTAACCAGAAGAAGTTAACACGATGGCAAGAGAGAACACCGTATGGCATTGTGGTTTACCATCCTGATATGTTCTCTGAGGTAAGCCTCTGTATGGTTGGGTGTTTCATAGATAGCATTGATCAAGATTATGATAATAATAAAGAATGATGTTTATGAGAGCTATAATAATGATGTTAATAATGATAATGATGTTAATAATAGTAATAGTAGTAGTAATAATAATAAGGAAAATAGTAATAGTATTAGTAGTAGTACAACTCTGATAATTAATTGTAAAAGAAAGGGAATAATAATACAATTATGATAACAATAACTTTATCTCTTCCTACGACAGGCGGAAAATTCCTGTCGAGAAAACATCTGCTGTAAACTTTGTCTGCTGTCTTCTTCATCTGAAAGCGGTTACAAGTGCTTATTCGACGATCCCAGTGAAGACGGCCGTTGTGGGGACTTGCAAAGATCAAGTAAACAAATGAAAGTGGTAGTTGGCTAAGGAAGGGAAGTTCACCACTTGGCCAGTGAAATTAATTTAGTTGTTTCTATCAGCACCAGCATGTTATAGTGGCACCGTATCTAATATTTTTCTCAAAAAATATTGTTTTGTGAGTAAAATAGCGAGAATCTAACTAACATCTTATCATTTAAAAAATCGCTTAAATGAAGTAATTAATTTACTGAATAATATGTACACACACACACACACACACACACACACACACACACACACACACACACACACACACACACACACACACACATTGCCAGACTTTATATACCATAATCTCTTGTATTTAACATAATGCCAAGATCCAAATCTAAAGAGCCAAATTGGGGCAAATTGGAGCAGCACAGCTCAAACACAATATTTATGTGAAATGTCCGCCCATAATGACGTGGAAAAATCGCCACATTTTCTTTATCTACTGTTGACAAACAAATAATCTAGTTTCAGTGGCCTTAAATTGTGTGGTGATAAGGTGGTGGAACCATCTTTCAAGACAGGTAAACGTGTTCTCATTTCTGTGGTCTTTCCCTTTTTTTCCTGAAATAGATGCATTGAATTGCAATTCATATTCATCATGATTACTGTTTTTTGTTTTTTTTTACAATGTCAAAGTGATTCTGGCTTGAGTTTAAAAAAAGTATTTTCATTCGTTTTTTTTTTTTTCGCTCATACTGATACATGAGAATTTCCGTAATATATGGTCTGTAATATTGTATAGCTTTACTACTAAAAAAAATTCCCTTTTTCTATAAATGCTTATGACTGATTTTCCATGCTTTTATTTATTCCTGCATTAAACGACATATATTGTACATATATTGTACCATATACAAAAGTGCCAAAAGCAATTGCCGAACCTCCTCAATGTAAACCTCGAAGAACTTACCTACTAGACATATTGATCAGTTATCTTTCTTACCTGTTCTCAGTCCAAGTACCTTTAGCATTTTTATATTTTCGTATTTGATTTCTTCCCCGTTTTTCTTTCATAATCTACATCTATTAAAAAGCAAAAAAAAAAAAAAAAAAAAAAAAAAAAAAAAAAATCGGTTATCTCTGAACTACTGAAGAAAACGGTAACTTCAATACGATCGACTCCGAAAATACAAAAGCCGATAACGGTCATTGGTATCAGCGTGGGTGCGCATCCATGTATACCTTTTCAAATACCCATCATACAAGGTTATATGGAGTGAGTTATTTTAAGTAAACTAAGGTCGGGAAATAACGGTTTATGAGCAGCAAGACCGAAGAGCTGATATATATATATATATATATATATATATATATATATATATATATATATATATATATATATATATATATATATTTTCAAATCTTAAAGAC
>NW_020868844.1:98588-103588 GCF_003789085.1 Penaeus vannamei
ATTACATTCAACCGCTCTACTCATTGCAGTAAGTTATTAACTGCGAATACGATTTACTCAAAACAAAGATTTAGGGTTAACCCCCTCTTGCATATGGGGCCTCATATATAGCGTATAAAACGAAAATGTAATTAGGAAAGCTAAAGAAACCGAACGAATGGCTCTGTAAAACGTCCAGTCTGAAAATGTATACACTTTAACTCAACTATTCCCCCCCCCCAAAAAAAAAAAAATATATATATATATATACATGAAATGTAATATATATATATATATATATATATATATATATATATATATATATATATATATATAGTTTTAAATCAACAGAGCAATCCAAACATCTTAACAAAACATTGAATTTATTTCTAGATGCATATACAGTCCACTTACGACACTGACGACTCTGATGCGTTATCAAAAACCAGACAAAAGAAATGGACTTCACTGAATCTAAAATTCCATCACCGATATACCCATTCCTATATACATATCATAATCTCTAATATAGATATAAGATTGTTATTAGAAATTTTGAAATAAAAACTGCCTTCAAGAACTGTTGGCTAGCATATCATTTTCCAAATAATGTGAGATAATAACACTGATAACAAAGATGTGTTTTCGAATGGTGACGAAAATTCTGATGAGAATGATGAGGATGACAATTTTGATAATAATAATTTTTTATATTATCATCATTATTATTATTGTTATTACTATTCTCTATGTCAATGCTAATGTCAATGTCGTGGTCACTGGCATTATTATTGTTATTAATATTAGTAGTAGTAGTAGTAGTAGTAGTAGTAGTAGTAGTAGTAGTAGTAGCATTTTATGATTATTATGCCACTGCCATTCTTAAAATTATAATGATAATAATAATTATGAAAATAATAATAATAACAGTGACCAGAATTCCCATAGTATGAAACAAAAAAAAAAGTAAAAAAAAAACAAAAAAAACAAAAAACAATAACAAAGACTAATCTCTCGTAATAAATAAAAATTCACTGAATGGAATAAATGACTGATACTCACATTGCCTAGGATGCCTAATACTGTCAGTATGTAATGTATGTCATATAGGAAGAAACAAGTTTTGTTTGTTTTCTTTACAGAAAATTGTATTGATTCAAGTGATTTGTTTGTTCAAAACTGTTTTGTATGAATAGTCCTATTAGATAAAACTTAATTGTTGGTGATTTAACCTCTTATCTGCTTCATAAGGCCAATTTATAGTGATAAATTGATGATGATGGGCATAGCATTTAGAGTATTTAGGTAATGAGTAGATTGAGCTTTAGGTATAAATGCATAACAGTTATCTGCATTACATTTTACTAATGGCAAATACTTTAATATTCAATAAACTGAATGCAGTATTAAAAACATTTACTGTTTCTAATTCCTGCAATAGTCAATCTATGAATATTTTCGATTAGCACTACATACAATCTTTAAACAAACTATGCTTGCATATAAGAAAAATGAGATAAGGTTTCCAAACCTACAAATATGAGAAAAATTAACGACCAATTCCATCCCATTGATACTGATATAACAAAATATGCTATTCAAATAAATCTGTGCAATGAAATAGAATGGCTCAGTTTGACACTTAAATAATCGCAGGCATAAGCCTCACAGGCACCCAAGTCCAAACAGCACACAGTCCCAACACAGCACAATGTTTTTATTCCATTGTCTGTTTTGTTGTGATATCGTGTTGTTGTAGATTTCATTTCTCTCTCTCTCTCTCCTTTTGCAAAGTAAAAATTCCCTCTCTTAAGCTCTAATCTTTCCTTTTGTCTTCTTCTCCAGGCTCCTAGTGATTCAGCTGAGGATATATAGAATCAGTTGAAGTACTAAACTCAGTTATTGTATTCGCTTTAGAGCAAACCATTCCATCGCCAATTATTGTTTTATCACTGAGGATTATAATATTTGTTCAGAATTATTGTTTTACTAAATCATTATTTGGCCAATTCATATTTCTCCACTTGAAATATTCTGTATTTCATCAAATAATGTATTATAATTTCTGATTTTAAGTAGACTTTTGTTTCATAATCTCCTCTGTCTCCTTTCGTTTACAATAAATTTTAATTGCATTAGATAAATAATTGAGATTTTAGGAACAAAAACCGTAAAAATTGATTGCTCTGACAAAATATCAAGCGTAATTCTTGGCCAACGCCCGCATTCGAAGGATTGTAACCACTAGAATATGCGAACGACGCCGTTGCCATGGTAACGGTATACCGCTTAACTTTTAGCAAGCTTGTCTAGCTATCTACACTTCTGGTTGCTGAAAAAATCCAGGGATATCAAGGAGTCTTGAAATTTTAGGCAAGAAAATTCCTTGCTTAAATAGGCATTAAACGTAAGAAGTGGTTTTAACCTGCACCCAAAGGCAAATGGGGAACACCGTGTGGGAAAGTTAATTAACAATTACTCTTCATGACGTTAAAGTGTCATCCATAATCTGTTTTCACTTATTTTCCAAGACTTGTGAAACCTAATGCGCATACATTACAATAAATATTTTTATATAAATATTTAATAATTCTCACACTTTAACAAAGAGCAATCGGTAAAAAAAAAATGTAATGTATATAAAGAGTAAAATCGACCAGAATGATGAAAAAAGTCACTATAATCCGAAGAGAATTTCACACAATACATATCCTTTTTTTATATTTTCCACCTAACTAGTTTATTCAGGTATCCGGGTTTCGCCTGAGCCACCCAGTATATTTGAGTTCAATGTAGTTGATGCGGTTCATTCTCGTATGGTATGAAGATCAGAGAAGCATGTAGCTGTATTTTTGGTAAGTCTTCATCTGGGTGGGGGGTAATCCATGAAATCTGGTATGTGGTTCGTTTGGCAAGAAGCTTGAGCTGGTTTCAACTGGGTTTTACAGTTCTGTAGGTAGTAAGTGTGGTGCTGGCTTTTGCTGCTATGTCTGCTTCGTTTTGTGTTATGCCTACATGGCTTGGTATCCAGATGAAGTTTATGGTTTTGCCTTGGGAGGTTAACTGATGTAGTTTGTATAATACCGATGTTGTGAGCACAATACATCCATTTACCTCCATTATATAGAAGCGTCACATTTTAGAACACGCTGCTACGTTTACCAAGGTCACAAGGGTTGCGAGTTTGTATTTATCTTCGTCACCCACTGAACCATTTGTGGCTGAGTTACCCGCTGGTGCTGACAGAGAAGACAACATTGCTTGAGGTTGTAAGCTATTCCGTTTATTCTGGCATTTATGTAGGGTCTCGTGCGATTTTGTAGATGTTTTATGCTATGAATGCATTTTATAACGCAGTCACTTCAACATCCATTAGTTTTTTGTGCAGGAGATATATGGCAACCTTCCCAACACAAAGAGGATATGAAATGGGCAGAATCTACCACTAACTACTTTTACCACGTAGGCAGAGCCTTACAAGCAAGGAGTAAGGCAGTCATAAACTATACATAAAACTGCCTTATGACACTGTGTAAATACAGATTGATATTAATAACTAAGGAAATCGAGTGAGGTACTGGAGAAGCTGTGTTACACTTCTGATAATCTGGAATAAGATAATCAGTTCAGCTGTCGCTCTCCTTGTGCTGTGTGACACTCCTTTTAAGCCACAAGGACTTTTTATAGATTTCTTGGAGTGCGCATACTTCCGAAGAAAAGGCCTGATTTCTGTTAATACTGTGAGGGGCAAGTTTTAAATATGTAATGAAGAGGTCCGTGTGTCAACAAGAGAGATAATAATTAATTTTGTTTATATAAGCGAGTTACTGTATTTACTTTTCGTTATCATCACGTTATCAGTATTTTTATAGACTTTATCACTGGTTGTATGTAAAGCCGATATGTAAAGTTCTCTTGTGATGGTGAAGAATAAAATAACAAGAAAACATCAAAACGATAAGATATTGCCATACAAATAATGAAATAATCAAATCATAGAATATATGTTTTCTTTCTTTCTTTGTAATTTATAAGGCTTTCTCATTCTGTAACGAGAAATAAAGTCATGTCACACTCACACACACACACACACACACACACACACAACACACACACACACACACACACACCACACACACACACACAACCACACCACACACACACACACACACACACACAGTTCCATAAACAATACACACAACAATGAGATGTGTGGAAAAGCCAGTGTCAAGTGGGCTCCATCATGAGTGGCGTTCTTCTACAACCTCTCGGATCCCTGTTTTTATATCGTGACAGCCAAACAGCACCGCGCTTCAAAGAACCCGATGACGTTCCCAAATTACACAAATGAGGTGAGATTTAATGTCTTTATCTTTACCTTTTTACTGTTTTAGCCCGGGTTATTTTTCGACAAGGTTTTTTTGGTAATTGGTCTTTTAGGCCTATGTGTTTAAACCACTAGGCAGTACAAATTATAAAATGTATCTCCTGTGGATATGGTATTGGTGGTGCAGGTTTTTTACATTTACTATGTTATTTTAAAGGTAGTTAGCTATTATATATATATATATATATTATATATATATCGTATATATTTCATCTATGTATGATATCTATTGTATGTATGTATATATATAATGTATATGTATATTTAATGTATATATATTAATATATATATATTATATATAATATAGTATATTATATATCCCTTATATCTGTTAATATCTATATATATATATATACTGTATATATATATGGTATGTATGTCTGTTCATATATATATGTATGTATATGTATATATATATATACTATACTATTATCTATCTATCCTCTATATCTCTCTCTCTCTCTTCATCTCATCGTCTCTATAAATATCTCCATACTATTATACTCATAGACTCTCCATATACATATCACATATAAACCACACCTATATATAACTACATACTATACTATATAACAATATTAAATTATTATTATATCAACACTCATCATTTTACACACACACCCACCTGGCACTA
>NW_020868844.1:116088-120316 GCF_003789085.1 Penaeus vannamei
GGGTTTTATAAAATTAAAGGCCTATCTCATCATAGGTTTAACACCACACTTGCGATTGAGTGGAATGTGGAGTTCCCCTGAACTCCTATTCCACCTACCATACAACCATTAGAAGACCAGTGGAATGGTGTATTATGGTCTCCTTCGATCAGGATTGCTTACTTTTTTTTTTTTTTTACTTGGTTCAAGTTGACCAAGACCCCTATTAGTGCTATTCATGATAGGGCCATCCTAGGGGACCACTTATATTCTTTCAACTACAAAGAACAGACCTTGAAGGATATAAATTGATTCACAACCACTTCATGGCAATTTGTCTGGTACTGAACTTGACTGTCATCTGATTTTTTAAGAACTAAACACTTCCAGTGTTCTGAATTTTATTTCTAATCTTTTGGGGCACACAGGATTATTCCTAATTAGGCAACTATTCTGTAAAGATTTCTGGACTGCTCCTGGATGTATAGTAAACGAAAAGAAATGAAGAAAAAATAAGATAAGAAAAGAAAAAAAAGCAGGTTCTATTGTTATATGTTCCAAAAGGTATATGTAGAACTCCAGATATTGGGGGGGAGTGAAGATATCTGGTACTGTAGCACAGTAGGTCACATTGTTAGGGTGGCTAGGGGAGGCAGTGGTAGCAATCAAGAGTGTGGTCATTAGGGTGAAGGGGATTGGGGCAAGTGTGTGTCAGTGAGAGAAAGACGATATTATCACTTGAGATTCAATGGATTTTAACCTGGTTTGGCTGGAATGTTTGAAGTGCAGCTCAAAACATGTCATAAAAAGAAAAACTGGCACAGTACAGCCTAAAATACTACTTCATTAAATTTGGCTGATGACATTAAAGTGGTGATGGATTTCGAAAATACTTGAAATATGTCATTATGTGAGCTGAGCCCAAATAGTGTGTATTGCACTGTCATGCTCATTAGTAAAGGTATGTGGGAAAACTTACTTTCATTATGGCAACAATATAAAAATTGAGTAAGAAATAGTATAAAAGTGGAGAAAACTTAGGTGCTGGAATCATATTTCTTGTATAGATTTTAAATTGTTACATAATTATAAATAAATAGTATAAAAGTGCTGGAATCATATTTCTTGTATAGATTTTTAAATTGTTACATAATTATAAATAAATAAAAAAATCAAATAGGTATATGTACCTTATTTCTTCTTGAAACCACTAAAGCCTGCACCTTTTGTCTGCAACATTAATTGATTTACAATTTGTTCCAAAATCCTTTGAAAATGCTTCTGAAATATAAAATACCTCTATTGTCTTTTAGTGGTTGATCACCCTCATTACCCAATCTGTCTCCTTTTTTTTTGATCATCCACTGCTGGCAATCAGCCTGTATACAGTAAATTCCTTGTTTCTGAGGAAGTGGAAGGAAACATGCTCATGTCACTGGAGAAGGATGGGCATGGTCATTACCCTAGTGATGTATATATACACCTTAATTCCACAGCAGGAGTTATATAGGATTTTTCTATTACTTATTGAAGTTATAGCAATTATAATGCCATATTATCCTTTTGATAACCTGTTTTTTTTTTATTCTAGCTGTCTATGTATGAGCATGCAATTTTATATACATAGATTAAAATTTCTGCTTATCTCTCTTAAAAATATACATTGTATTTTTTTCTCTCTCCTAGTATAGGCCTAATATTCAATTATAATTGTCTTTCAGGATGAGTCAGATGCCTGGAGAGAAGCAGGTTTCTGCAGCATCAGTAGTCACTGAGACTGCAGTTGAGCATAGAAATCCTTGGGATTTAGCCAAAGATATTGATATTCCTTTACAAAATAAAATGAATGACAATGCAGGAGAGACTTGTTCCCCATTTCAAAACACTAGCAAATCCAGTGGCTCAGAACAAGAGGTCCCCACTACTGAGATGTCTAAAGAAGAGGTTGCACATCATGAGACTAGTCAGCCATACCCTGGCATGAGCACTGAATCTATTTCAGAAAAATGTAGCAAACATTCGGAGACTGTCTCAGGGAAAGGGGAAAAGCCCTCCTTTAAAAGAATAGGGCCAAAGATGAAATTGCCACATTCCCTCTTTCAGAAGGCAAGCATGGCTGAGGCTGAATTATCAGACTTTATTGAAACGTCTGAAGAATCTGATGTTAATGTTTTGACTCCTCAACCTTCAGGTCTACAGGTAAAAGAGGATGAGACACCAAAAGGTGAGCCACAGGCAGCATCTGTCTCATTGAAAAGGAAAGTACCCACATTTGGAAAAATACGTGTCAAATCATCAAACCGTCTTGTAAGCTCAGATGTTCAAGGGATAAATACAAGTCGTGTTACTAGTAATTTGCATAACCCCAAAAATGCAAAATTAAGTGCTGTATTTAATCCAGAAATACAAAGGCATCTTCCAAAGAGACCCGCCTTTTCCCCACCTGTACATGATATCCAAAGCATAGAAGAAAAGGATATAAATAAAACCTGTACTGAACATGGAGAAACGTTATCAGAATCTACATGTACGAATGAAGGAGGAAATCAGCAGCTCATAAAGAAACCTGTATTATGCGAAACAAGTCTGCATGAGAAAAATGTAATTGCTAAAGAGGATAACTTGATAAACAAGGTTGATGTAAGTATGATGTTTTTTTCTATGTTCACCTCAGAAAATATAACCATTTAAATTACTAGGAAAGAAAAAGAGCATTTGTTAGTACATAAATTATTATGTATTAAAATGTGAAAAGTGGTACATTGATTTTGTTATTGTTTTTGAACTTGGTATATGAGATAGAAATATTTTGATCAAAATGTTTTTGACAGTGTTCATTGTGTATTTTCAGCAGTTGCTGTGAATTGTTTTCTTTGCCATAGATTCAAAAGTAAATTTCTTAATTGATATCATGGCTAGTGTGGAAAGGTGCAGTACTTTAGAGATTTATGGGATCTAGTTTGAATGTAGATTATTTTAGGTTTTCATGATTTGATACTTTCAGGATACCCAAACAGACAGAAGTACAGTAGTGACTGCATCAGAAAAAGGATACCACCAAGAAAGAAACATTACATACAGAAGTTCAAGCATTTGATAAAGAACTCAAGGATGACTCAAACAAAGATGCATCAACAGCTTCCCAGGTCATGGTTGCCATCCAAGCACCTGCACTACGAAAGAAAGATTCAGAAACAGAGAAAAATACCAACCGAGAAATTAATGATATGAATGAAATGATGATGGAAGAGCCAGGTTGTAGTTTCACTGCTCCTCACACTAAGAATGAGAATAAAGCTTCTGGTGTCAAAGAGTCAGACAAGGATATATGTCGAAGCAAAATGACAGAGGAACAATGGAACGATTTGTTTAGTTCTGTGATAAATTTGATAGATCAGGATACATTAGACTCTGCAATAATAGTAAGTAGATAAAAAAACATCTGTATCAGACATAAGATGTTTTGAAATGTTGATACTGTCTTTACAAATAATTTTTAGAAAGTGATCATGGATTTCATAGAAATTGATGTGAGATTGTTTGATATAAAAATTAGAAGAGTCCATTCTAGAGGAGACTAGAATTAAGTGAGTGGTGATGTTGTTTGTAATGATAAAATCAGCGCCTACTATAGGAATCTTGGTGCTATAGGTGAGTTTGCATTGGTATTCCCTCTCTCCATCCAACACTACTACAGTCCATGGGGGCTCCCTCCAGATTGTGGTGCAGTCTGTCTAAGGATCCTTAGACAGCCATGAAGAGAGTGTTGTCAGTTACACATAGTGTCCCCCATAGAGAAATATTGTCCCAGAAAAGAAAAAAGTGTCTACAATTACTTGCATGAACGAAGCATTGAAGACAGTCATGGATTCGCTAAATGTCATTACATATCAGTTGAAATATTTCAAGAAAGAAGACACTAAACTTAGAAAAGCCAGTCCAACCATTTTACTGATTATCATATATCATAAAACCTTGCCATCTGCTTATATTAGTCTTACATTAGTGTAATCAGTAATGTACAAAACAAAATTATAGACTGATAAAAACCAAAGTTGGAAGGAAGCAAATACTATAACTGAAATTGAATAAGATGTTATTAATTTCCATTAATTTTTATTTTAACTTTCTGCTGTCTTAATATTTTGTGAATAGAATTCCATAATTGTTATCACTTTGTCCAAAAGGGTGTAAATAATGTCTGAAGTGTTCTTCGTGTCTTCAGCTGTCAGAGTGGGTGTGAATGCCA
>NW_020868845.1:7500-10000 GCF_003789085.1 Penaeus vannamei
AAAATGACCAAGATAATGATAATCAAAATGACAAAGATAATGATAATCAAAATGATCAAGATAATGATAATTAAAGTGACCAAGATACTGATAATTAAAATGACCAAGATAATGATAATCAAGATAATGATAATTAGAATGACCAAGATAATGATAATCAAAATGATCAAGATAATTTTAATTAAAATGATCACTCTGCCAACGCAACAGGGTCACTGATGCAACAGAAAAATTCACACTTGAAGAACTAAATTGAAATCACCTTTTTCTCAAAGTACACTGGCCAAGTCCGTGCTTCCCTATCTCGGAATGCTAATGAATCCTTTAAAAAAAATGTTGGATCCGGCTTACCACCTCAGGTAAAAAAAATAATAATAATAATAATAAAAAAATAAGAATATAAAAAATAAATAAATAAAAAAGAAATAAAATTCTGTTTATAACCTGAGTTACCCTGGTAACCGACGAACAACAAACAAACCAAAAATATAACCTCGTTGACGGAGGTAATAATAGTAATAATAACTATGATAATAATAGTAACGGTAGGCCTGATAGTTATCATAATCATGGTGATGATGATGATATTAGTAAAATATCAACAAAAAAAACAACACTGATGATAAAAACAATGATAATAATAGTAATAATAATAATGATGACAATAACAATAATAATAATGACAATGATGATTATAATAACAATGCCAATGATAATAATAATGATGATGATGATGAAAATGATGATAATGATAACAATAATGATATAAATGGTAATAACAATAAGGATAATAATGATAATGATAATGACAAGAATGATAAAAAACAGTAAAAGTAATGATAATAAATCGATAATAGCAATGATAATGATAATAATAATAGCAATAATAATGAGGTTAATAAAATTGATAATGATAATCATAATGAAAATAATAATATAATGATAATGATGATGATGATGATGATATTGATAATAACAATAAAAGTAATATTGATGGCGATGATAAAAAAGATAACAGTACTGATAATGAAAATAATAATGACAAGGACAATGATAATGATGATAATCATTATAATAGTAACAAAAGTAATAATAAGAATTAAGGATTATGATAACGATAATAAATATAATGATGATAATAATAATATCAATAATAATGATAATAATGATAACAATAACAATCATGATAATAATAATGACAATAATAGTATTGATAACAATGATAATGCCAATCACAGTAACCGTAATAATAGTAATACGTAGATGAAAAAGAATAATAATTATTGATACAGGCAATCGTGATTGTAGCCAAAATATATATGTAGTTATAACCCTGGATTTTTTTTTTTCTTCTTCTTCTTCTTCTTCTTCTTCTTCTTCTTTTCTATTCTTTTCATTTTCTGGATCTCTCCTTCTTTTCTCTTCTCTTTAGTCTTTTCTTGTTATTCTCATCTGCCTCTACTCTCCCTTCCTTTGTTTGAAGATGCTGATTCATTCACTATCCTCCGCTTCCTGTTCTATTGCAAAATTCATTCTTTTAATCACGCAGTGTCATTGTTTAATATTGCAATGCGGCAAACAAAAGCGATATTGTGCAAGAAAAAGCTTTGCACAACGCAGACCCCAAACAAAAACTTCCCTTGAATAGAAATTAATTGCGCTTTTACAAGAATGTACTGCAAACACACACACACACACACACACACACACACACACACACACACACACACACACACACACACACACCGGAAACGCCAGCATCTCAAAAGAAAATTTATTGTTTAATACCAGTTCATTATATGTGCTACCATCAACAGGCCCAATCTTTCCCTCTGTTGTTTTCCTTCTTTCTCTTCCCTTCTTCCTTTCCTTTACTTTCATCATTTCCAGTCGCACCTTTTGTGTTTACGATTTCTTTTCTTCTATTTTTCCATCTTTACTCTCATATCTTTTCGGGCGCACTTCTTGCTTGGGCTTCGGGAGTGGAGTTGGCTCCCTCTCCCCGCGAGTGTGGCAGAAACTTTTCCAATTTTCAGGATTTGAATGATCCAACATGTGAGTCCCTGGAGAAGTGGCAGAGAAGTTTTTGAAAGGAAGAAAGTTGGCAGCGTAATGGTACGTAGAAAGAGTGGTGTGTGTGTGTCTATAGTCTTTTTCGACAAAACAACACAACAAACATATGTATGTGTTTTTGTGTGCATGTGGGGATAACAAGAGGCAAGAATAGTAGTAACGATAATGGCAGTAGAGAGTGTATGTAGTAACAGTCGTAACAATAGTAGCAGAGGTAGTACCTTCTCTATTAGTGGTAGTAGTAATAGTAGTGGGAGTAACAGGAGTTGCAGTAGTTGTAGTTGCTGCTGTTGCTTTTGCTGTTGTAGCAGTAGTGGTACTAGTAGTAGTAGTAGTAGAAGTCGTAGCAATAGCAGAAGTAGTTGTAGCAACAACAATACTAACAGTATTTGTTGTTGTATCAGTAGTTGCTGTACTAGTATTAGCA